>PVKS010000887.1:0-163237 GCA_004027875.1 Aplodontia rufa
TATGGTGTTTGCCAAATGGCTGTGGTTTTGTAACTTCTTCATTTGATATCCGCTGAAGAACTTGTATTCTCCCTTGATTTATTCCTTCTGTTAGTGGCTTGGGAAAACTGAAAACCAACCAACCAATTTTCTTATAATTATTTATTAATTATTTTGTATTAGGGATAGCACCCAGGGGTTGCTCAATTCACGAGCCACATCCCCAGTCCCCTCTTTTTCTTTTATTTGTTTGACATAGTCTTACATATTGGAGGGAATCGTTGTTACATAATCGTGCATACATGGATTTGACATAGTGAGATAATAAGTTAAGGTCGAACCTAGTCTAGGATTTCCCCCTTAGTCCACTCTCTGCTATCATGTCTTCTCTGCACTTCCTCCGTGTTATAGGTAGAAATAAGCATATCCATGTATATTAATTTTTGAAATTTCTGAGTTTCTCTGCCTGCCTATGTATAGTTGGGCTTCTCATGGGAGTTGAGAGTTCCCAGTTGCATTGATAACTCCCCTATTCCCTCCCTGCCTTCCTCCTACTTCCCCTACCTTCATAGTTATGGTTCCCCCAGCTTGTGTGTAATTTCAACTATGTTGAATTTATTATTTAAACTTAGCTAACTTTCATCCTGTCCTAGATTTTACATATATGAGAGGAAACATTTGGCCCTTGAGTCTCTGAGTTTGAGATATTTCACTCAGCATAATTTTCTCCATTTCTATTCATTTGCCCCAGCCCTTTTTATATTTTATTTTGAGACATGGTTTCACTAAGTTGCTTAGGGCCTCACTAAGATGCCGAGGCTGCCTTTGAACTTGCAATCCTCCTGCCTCAGGCTCCTGAGTTGCTGGGATTGCAGGTGTGCACCATGGCTTCATGCTATTAAAAGTTTTGAAAAACCACCAAATGTGTAGTAGAAGTATTGTATTATCAAAAGAGATTTCAGGGACTATGTATCGGTTATCAGTTTGACAAGTATGTTCTGCAGGAGTGAATAAACTAGAGGTCTAATCTTACATTGAGATGTTATTGGGTTGCTAACTGAAGACAAATAGCTTTTTTGTTTCCTCAAGGGTGGAGGAAATCCAAGAAAGAAAAATGCTTGAACCAGAGGCAGAAGTCCTGAGTTCTTAAAACACATCCAGTCACAAACCAGAGTTCCACAGGGCAATAGCAGATTGCAGTAGACGCTATATTCAAATGGGACAGAATAGACCTCTATCTATTTCCAGCACTATCCCAACTAGTGACATGACTGTGGGCAGAAATTCACCTCTTGTTGGTTCACCTTCACTCTTACTTAAGAGTATAAGCGAATAAGCTCTCAGCTTATCTGGAAGCCATCAATTGACACTATGGGGCACTAGGAGAGACTGGAGATTACCAAGAGGAATCTATTCCAATAGTTCGAGACCTATAATGGCAGTTGCAGTCTGCAAAATTGAAAGGAAGGCTAAAACTGCAATTAAGTTGTAAATACCAAGTTTCTCTTATACAAACATCTTCTTCAGAGAACATAGGACGCATCTGTGTTTCTCCTCTTCAGCTTGATCCAGATGCCATTATTTGGCCGGAGAATCAACTCTCCAGACAGGCCAAGTTCTTCTCTTTTCTGGGTGGATTCTACCCAAAACTGCCTCAGGATACAGGAAAGAATGGTTTTTTCTTCCATCACAGCAAACTTTTGACCTTTAAGTTAATGTAAATACCATCATTTTAATTATACACAACTCTAATGGGAGAAATAAGAAGCCCTATTAGAAGAATAAGCAACTTAGTATTTTCAAGTAGAAGAAGCAGAATTTGGGATGCTTGTTAAAAATGAATGTTTCTGAGTACCCTTTTCTGTTTCCACCAAGTGTATCAGTGGTGGCTCAGAAAGTCAGTAGTTTATTAGTATATGCAGGTTCCATATCCTCAGATTCACCCCATGGTGAATACTTGAAAAATAATTTCATGCACACTAAATGTGTACTGACTGTTTTTCTTTTCACTAGTCCCTAAACCATACAGCATAAGAACTTTTTACATAGCATTTACATTGTACTAGGTACTGCACGTAGTCTAGAGATGATTTAAAATATACAGGAGGATGTGTGTAGGTGATATAAAAATATTACACCATGTGTATAATGCACTTGTGCACGTATGGATGTTTGCATTGTAGGAGGTCCTGGAACTAAGTTCTTAAGGCTGCATAGGGATGACTACATCCTAGATGAATCCTGGGCTCATTCAAGTGCGAGGATCACTACTCTGAATTGATTTTATTGGCACTTTGATCATCAACTATCTTCAGATTCACTCATTTAAATCTGGCCTCATTTACTAATGTTTGCATTTATATAAATGATATAATGCTTTAGAGATAATAATGTCAAAAGCGTTCATAATGCATAGCGATGTCTACGCAGTTTCTTAAGTGCTGCAACTAGCCACATGGCAAGTATCTTGTTTTGGTTTTGCAAAATTCAATTCTTAAAAGCAACAAACACAAAAAGGAGCTTAAACATAATTAGTCACATAGTTTTTCTACCACCATAAATTATATTCCACTTTAATCTCATATCTACAATATTTTAAAACTACCATGAAACTGTTTATGCTTTATATTATGGGCTAAATTGTGCTTTCCTCGTCAAATTCATCCCAAACTCATGTGTAAAAGTCCTAACCCCAGTATTTCAGACTGTGACTGTATTTGGAAATAGGCTTTTTAATTTTTTAAAATTTTCCCTTTTTTTTTGGGTGGGGGCTGAAGTGGTGGCTCAGGGATTATGGTGCTTGCCTGGCATGCACAAGGGTGTGGGTTCAAACCCCAGCACCAAATATGCAACAAAGTATCGGAGTAATGAAAACCACGTGAAAAACTAAATAAAATTCTCTCTCTCTTTCTCACTGTCCCTCTCTCTCTTAAAAAAAAAAAAGAAAAAGAAAAAGAAAAAAGAGAGTGGGAGAGAAGGAATCAATTTTATTTTTTTTCATCTTTTTTTTTCCCTGACACTTATTTGTGCATATGGTGCTGGAGTGTGAACCCAGGACCTTGTGCATACCAGGCAAGCACTCCAACCACTGAGCCAATCCTGCAGCCCCCAAATAGGCTCTTTTAAAGAAGTAATTCACATTAAGTATAAATCTTAATCAGGTTAATTTAAAGTTAAAATGTGGTCGTTAGGATGGTCTGTAACACAGTCTGACTGCAGAGAGGTCAAGAACACTGACTCACATAGGGCAAAGACCCAGTGGAGACACAGGAAGAAGGTAGCCATCTACAAACCACAGAGAGGCCTGGGAAGAAGCCAGCTCCACTGACAGCTTAGCCTCCAGAACTGTGGGAAAACAGACACCTGTTGTTTAAGCCTCCCCATCTGTGCTCATTTGCTTCGGCATCCCTAGCAAACCAATATACTTCCAGATAGGAATACTTTAAAGCTGTCATGTAAAGTGAATGAAAAGAAAAGTTTTTTATTTCTTTTTTTAAGGCCATTGCATATGGGTAATGTCACCTCACATACAAAAAAATCCTTGGGAGAAAACTACTCACCTGTTAGTGAAACCTATTTTGATGGATACAAACCTATGCAGTTTCTGGGTCCAGCCGAGAAGGGCACATATGAGTACGGATGGCGTCCCTGTGCATTCTCAGGAAAGAACCGTTCTGGCTGGAATTCCTCGGGGTTTGGGAAGTGTCTGGGGTCTCTGTGCAACGCGTAGGGAATGATGACTGCCTCGGTGCCTTTCACAATTCTGTAGCCCGCTGTCGAGAAGTGAGCAACCCATCATAAAACTGGAGCAGGCAGACATTAGATATGAAATGCATTTTCCCTACCGGTCCAATCGTAGGACACGTACCCACTTCACAATCTTCATTGAGACTCCGGGCAAATAAAGGGACGGAAGGAAAAAGGCGAAGAGTCTCCTTAATAACGCAGTCCAGATATTTAAGTTTCTTCAGGTCTTCCAAGGTAGCAGGACGGTCAGACTTCCCTGATTGAGGTAAAGTGCATAAAACCACAATGAGAGAACTGCCCGGGCTTGGGGCAGAGGTGAGAGTCATAGCAGAACACACACATGGAGCTCCAAGGCTTCGATGCCCCTAAGCAGAATTTCCAATACTAAGCATCATCAAAATAAAACGAGATGACATGCTTAGTAACAGAAACCAGATGCAAAAGGTCACACATTACACGGTTCCATTTACAGAGTCAAAGTGAATTAGTGGTTGTCAGGGACAGAGGAAAGGGCGAATGAGGAGTGACTGCTTAATGGCATAGTTTCCTTTTGGGGAACTAAAATATTTTAGAATTAGAGGTGACATTTGCTCAGTATTGTGAATATACTGTTACTGTTTTATTTTGTTTTTAAAAAATGATTCATTTTGGGGCTGGAGTGGTGGCTTACCATTTTGGAGTGCTTGCCTGGCATGCATAAGAACCCAGGTTCAAACCCCAGCACCACGTATACAACTGAGTGTCAAAGGTACAACTAAGTGGCAAAGAAACAAAGGCCATATAAAAAACTAAATAAAAAGTTGATTCTCTCTTGTTCCTTCTCTGTGTCTTTAAAAAATAAAATAAAATGGTTCATTTTATGTTATGTAATGTTTACCTTTATTAAAAAAGTCAAGAGATTGATACTTGCAGCTCAGTACCCCAAAATTAGTTGCTCAAACATATTATAATCTTTTAGAAAAAGGAAGGCATGATAATCAGGAAACATAACCACCATCAGAACAAAGACTCCAGCAACAAGGGTTGTTATTATATCAGATTAAATAGCATTTGTGAAACTAGCAATGAGCTAGAAATTGTGGAGGATGTAAAAGCTGTGAACCATTTTCAAAATAACTTCTGAGCTTTTAGAAGAACAAATTTTCTCACCTGAGGCACTCTGAAATTAAAATCAATATGGAAAAAATAACTACAGAAACCCAGCTAGAAAGTTTAGATTGTCTCCTTTCTACAAGATGAAGTCATCTCTTGATACGAAATTCCAGTGTTTGTGTAATCTGAACACAAACCTTTCTTCCCAGCCTAAGTTCCAATTCTACGTTCTACCAAAATCCAGAATTCTAGCCGTCCATAATTATTGGCTATTGCCCTTCAGGTCAGAATCTTTTCCACTCACTGTTTGTCTGGTTCCTCCCTTTCTAGAATGTTCCCCTCCTCCAACATTTCCCCTTTATTCTTCCTTCCTCACTTTTGTTTCCTAGAATTTTGCCTCAGATGCCATATGGTTGGTTGACTAACCCAACTTTTTTCCTTTCTACTTCCTAGCTATTGGAAACCATGTGACATTATTTAAACAATAAAAATGATGGTATCCCCTTGTAGTAGACTGACAAAGGCTCCCCCATATATCAGGCCTTGATCCCTGAAGCCTGTAAATGTTACTTTATTTGGAAAAATGGGTCTTTACAGGTGTGATTAAATCAAGGATCTTAAAATGTAGAGGTTATCTTGGATTAGCCAGGTAGACCCTGAATGACATCACAAAGATTCTTGTAAGATGCACATGCATGAGTGCGCGCGCACACACACACACACACATACACATACACACGAGAAGGCACATGTGAAGATGGAGAAAGAGCTTTCAGTGATGTGCCCTTAAGCAGAGGAATGCTGGCAGACACCACAGGTTAAGAGGCAAGGATCAGAATTTTCCAGAAGCACTTCTACCAACTCAGTGATAATGGGCTCAGGGATACTAATTATGGACTTCTGATGTCCCGAACTGAGAGAGAATAAATTTCTATTGTGTTATGCCTCCCATTTGTGGAATTTTTTTTTTAACAGCAACAGCAGGAAATGATATGTCCTTCAACCCACCTCCCCTTTCTTCTTGCTCTGAAGAAGATAATGGTGCCTAGAAAAACAATTAGGAATCAAAAGCCAAGATGGTAAGTATGGAAGAGAGAAGAGAGGAAGTCTGAGACCCTGGGACATCGCTGTCGGCATCATCCTGGGACTCTACCTCCAGACTGCTTGCCGTATAACGGAAATTTACCTCCTATCAGCTTCACACAGATTTTCTCTCATCTGTGTCAGATGCAGTCCATATGAGACCCTTACCAGTACTCGTATAAGTAGCTTCACCTGCTCCTCTGTGCTCCCAAACATCACCTTCTTCGCGTTGCTCAAGGGCACAGCCCATGGCTCAAAGGTTGAGGTACAAGTCGGTTTGGCCTATCAGGCAGTTAGACCCTGGAGGACAATCACCTTGATCCCTGCGACCTCAGTATCTAGCCCAGTGCAGTCACATGCCAGGGGGTTGACAAATGCCTGCAAGGGAATGGATGAACTTGCCAAGGAGGCAGGTTCTGGAAGGTACTATAAGGGATCCTTTCTGCTTTATTCCAATGTCCTTGGAGTAGATCTTCCTGCACATCCTTCCTGCACGAGCATGACATTTGCTTCAGTGGACTTAGGTCCCACAAGAGAACTAGTTAAGAGGCCAAACATACCAAACACTTCATCCAGTTCATTGTTCACCTTTTTCTGTACTTCTGGGTAACAACCCAACAGGTACAAGGACAAGTTCATTGCAGCTGCCGTTGTATCATGGCCCTACAAACAGAAGGGGGAAAAAGCATCTAAGAAAGAGAATTTTTTTTTTTTTAGCTCTGCAAGTATATACTAGTTCTTCTGAATTGTCTTTACATTTGGCAGCTGTAGTGTGCTTGCAGAATACAAATTATTTCTGTACAACATTTTGCCTTGGTGAGAAACAAACAAATAAAATTATTCCTTACAAGGAGAAGTTCATGCTTAGAGATGACACATTTATGCCTCACAATGTTGCACATTCCGCAGGAAGTGGCTGGTGGCTGGGGTGTGCTAATGAAAGGGGGGCAGTCAAAGTCATGCTGATGAGCTAGTCCTTTTCAGGGGAAAAAAATCCTGACTTCCATGAGCCAACTTGCCAGGTCTGTACTTCTCTACCTTTACCCATTGTGAGTGTGGCTTTATGTACCAATGATAGCAGTGAGAATGTGTATAGTTCTGGGTAATCTCCACAGAGCCAAAGTGACAGAGAGCCTCGCTCAGCACTAGCTGAGATGGGCGCAGTGATACATGCCTGTAATCCCAGTGGCTGGGGAGGCTAAGGCAGGAAGCTCACAAGCTAACCCCAGCAACTTAGCGAGGCCCTAAGCAACTTAGTGAGACTCTGTCTCAAAATAAAAAAGAATAAACAGGTCTGGGGATGTGGTTCAGTGGTTGTGTCCTTGGGTTCAGTCCCTGGTGGTAACAACAACAAAAACTAGCTGAGATTTAGGCAAAATATTAAATACGTTGTAGAAACTAATTCAATTAATCTTCTCAAAACCCACAGGAACTACTTAATACTACTATTCAGATTGTAGGAAATAAAAATTGATAAAAAAACAATTAATTTCTCCAGAACCAGATAACTTAGCAGGAGGTAGAAGTAGGGTGAGACCCCCACCCCCAGAATGTCTGATGACAAAACAGAGGCCACACTATCCTCCTCTACAATTGTGAAGTGGCCTTCAGTGGCCTGCGGTCAGGAGACTCCACCTCAAAGGCTGAAAGGCACCATCCTTGATGGCCTTATTCTCTACGCACTCTGTTTTGGGCATGTGCCTCTTGTCTGCTAACCTCATCTCACAGGGATATTTCCACGTGAAGAGCAGTAAGCTCTTCAAAAAACCGTACTGGAAAATCAGTAACAGCTCTAGAAGTAAAACGTTAAGGAAAAAAAGGGAAATATTCCTCCATGTATGATCGTACTTTTCCATTTTTCCTACAACACATGAGTGCTCATTGTAACATTTCCTTCTCTGGGTAAATATCTCCAGAATACTTGTTTTATAAAACAGCTCTCAAATTGAACTGTTTGACACTAATTCTGCAAGTCTTAAAAGAGAGTCTACAAGTCTCTGATGCCTCACTGCATTTTCTGACACATATATTTTCTTTACAGTACCTACTCTGAACTATAGAGATGGGGCCATGTCACTCACTTGGCTCCTGAGTCACATAGGGAAGTATTCTTGCTAAATAGTTTTTAATAGCTTTTCTTGAACTTGTAGGTACAAGCCTGATCCAAATGTGTTAGAGAAGTCTGCTGAGCTTCCTATTGCAAGATGAGGGAAAAGCTGAGGCAGGGAGATTTTCGAAGCACATTGGTGGAGTAAGGGAGGGGATGGCACATTCACATCTAATGGCTGGAATGTGGGGCGTAAAGGACACGGAGTTACCAGCCTGCATCCCTCTCACGGAAAGATTCACAATATTATACATGGTATGCCTCTGACTCAATGCAAAGAAGAAAAGAATTAGAATTTCAAAGAACGAGCTACAAGAAAGCTCATTCTGCTGGTTATTTTCATATGTGCATGTGTGTGTGAACGTGTGGCTCTATGCGAGAGTGTGCATGCATGGTCGCGTGCATGCGCATGAGCAGGGTGGAGATCCAAGGCCTTTCCACTTCATCATCAGATAATAACAGCCATCATCTGCTGCATGCTTCCTATGTGCCAGGCAAGGTTCCCTGGAACATTTTAAAAATCTAAACATCATAGCTCTTCTGAGATCTGTGCTGTTCCAGTAAGAAATAACTAAGGCACGGAAGGGCTAGGCAGGTGCCTGCGGCCACCCCAGTACAAGAAAACACGGGGATATGGCCACAGAGCCCACACACTTGATCTTTCTCTCTCTTTTCCAGTTAATTTAGAAGTCCACCTTCTGCTTTGGATTTCTTTTCAATCAAGTACACTGTGGAAAAAAAATTTAAACCACTGATTCAGTTCTTCTCTCTTTTTAATACACAGAGAAATTGTGATTGTGATCTGGAAGGAATGGAACTGTTTCACCTGGTTAATCAGCACAGTCCTAGAACTAGAACTCAGCTCTCTGGATCCTGAATGCAATTTGTGTTGTCCAACTTCACAAAAAAGAATGCATGACACAATCCCACTTGTCTGGTTTTGCTTTTCTTATTGTAGGAATTATCTCTTATATAAGGGGTGAGATAAGGGTCAATTTTAATTTTTCTGCATGTGAATCTGTTGTCCCATCACCATTAATTGAAGATTCTCCCCATTTGAATTCTTGGCACTTGGTCAAAAATCAGTAGGTTATAAATATATAAATATATGGAATTATTTCTGGGACCTCTATTCTGTTCCCTTGATTCCTTTTTTTTTTTTTTTTCCAGGGATTGAATCCATGAGTGTTTAAACACTGAGCCAAATCTCCAGCCCTTCTTATTTTTTATATTGAGACAGGATCTTACTAAGTATCTCAGGGCCTAAGTTCCTGAGGCGGCTTTGAACTTGCAATCCTCCTGCATCAGCCTACCCAGCTGCTGGGATTACAGGTGTGCACCACTGGGACTAGCTTTATGTCTGTATCATATTTATGCCAGTATCATATTGTTTTGATTTCATGGTATATTTTGAAGTCAGGTAGTAAGATATTTCCAGGTTTTTTTCCCCATACTGCTTTAGTCTTTCAGGGTCTTTTGTGATTCTACATGACTTTTAGGACTCAGTATTTTATTTCACTGGAAAAATCACTGGAGTTTTTATAGGAATTGCATTGACTCTAGAGTCGCACAACTAAAGCGTCCATCAACTGGGATACTTTTCAGTTTTTAGGGAAAAAAAATGGTAATTCTGCAATTTGTGACAATGCAGATGAATCTAGAAGATTTTATGCTAAGTTAAATAGGCCAGGACATAATAACAAATACCGTGATAACAAATACTGTGTGATCTTATTTGTATGTGGAACCTAAGCCAGTTGAACTTATGGAAGTGGAGACTAGAAGGGTGGTCATTCAAGGCTGGCTGGGGAGAGGTGAAAGGAGCAGGAGAGATGTTGGTCAAAGGATATAAAGTCTCAGTGAGGAGGAACAACTTCTGGTGATCTGTTGTACGGTTTGGTGACCACAGTTAATAAGAATGGATTATATAGTTCAAAACTGCTAAAAGAGTGAATTTTAAATATTCTAATCACAAAGAAATGCTAAGTAAGTGAGATAATGGATACTTTACCTGGTTTGATCATTCTACAATAGAGCCATGTATCCAAACATCATCACATTGTGGCCAATAAATATACACAATTATTATTCATCAATTAAAAATAAAACTAAGGTCTCTTTTTTTGCACACGTGTGAGGGTATGAAACATGTGTTATATGGTTGGGTTTTTTAAAAATTTTATGGACGAGTTGTGTTGTACAATCATAAATACATATGCAACAACAATATGATATGCCCTGATCCTAATCCAGAATAACCCCCTCATCACCCACACCTGTCTCTTGACTCTTCTGTATATCCCCCTATATAAACATGTTATACATATATGTGTGTGTGTGTATATATGATTGTGCATTTTCCAGAATTAAACGATTGCATAAGTGTCATTTGTCTTCTCTCGGGAGTAAAGAGTACGGTACATTGTTGATTCCCTCCCCCATCCCTGCCTATCATGCCTCCCTCTCCCGTCCCTCAAGAATGCACTAGCATTGGCACATCCAGATGGCTGTCACAGCACACTGGGAGGCACTGAAAACGTGGATGTGTTCTTCTCTCCTCCACTTGGAGAGTGTTACCACCACGTTGCATGTTGAAGAACCACGTGTTTTTCTTTACTGAAATCCACATGTAGAAAGTTTTACTCTTGTAATATTCGATATAATATTTTAAACTGCTTCATGAAGAGTACTTTTTAAAAACATGAAGACCTCTTAGGATCACGAGCTGGTCAGATCTCCATTGGAGGGCTCTTACTACCCTCTTTGACTAAGGGGCCACTGCAGTGTAACAGAAAAGATTGATTAGATTGTCATCAGGAATTACAGAAAAAGAGTGGTCAGAAATTGCAAAATGGCTCTCCATTTTCCTGCTTCATGCTTCCTTTTAACCCCTTCATTTCCACAAGTCCATTTCCTCGCTGTCTCCTTTTAAAGTTCTAACAAACGACTACCCTTCTTCTTGGGAAAAGTCTGACAAACCTTAGGTTTTCTTGAGAAAAGAATGTATCTACCACGGTATCCACCATGAGTTAAAAGCTTGTTCTGAAGAAAGCTGGTCTGGTACTCAATCAGCTTCTTCAATTATGGAAACCCTTATAATAACCTAAACAATGTTTTCTGTTACACTGAATTACTTTAACATTGATGCACATTTTAAAAATTATTCTAAAGGCTGAAAATAACTGGAATGTATGTGTCCTTTGTTTTTGCCATGTTTGGGACAGAACGTAGGGCCGGCACAGACTTAGGCAAGTGCTTTAGCACTGAGCTATACCCTGAGCTCTGGAACGTTAATGACACCTGAAAACAGCCTGAGGATATAAAATACCTCAAACATGAAGGTGTCGACCTCTTCTCGAATATCTTCATGATTCAGCTGATTTCCTTCGTCATCAGTCACACTTAAAAGCAAGTCAAGAAAAGCCTTGCGTTTGATTTTGGAGGGGACAGGGCCCACGTCAGCACCTCTATGTTCTTCAACTTCCTTCATTTTCTTGGTCCGTTCAGCAATGACCTATATAATTTAAATGACAGTCGCATGCTGTAGCTTGGACTCCGACAAGGTCTAATGACACATTTTTCTATGAAAATATGTTAGTGTCTCTAACTTGATTTTTCTAAACTTTTCCTGTTTTTTCTCCATTTCAATAGCAACATAAGCTCTTGTGAAAATACAATAAAGCTGCTTGGTAACAATTTGGGTATCATTTGATAAAACTATTAAGAACAAATTTAATGTCAGACAAATTTATAATTTTCAAGTGCTATTTTTTGTAATCTTTATAAATTGGGAATAATCAAACTCTACTAAAAGTACCCTAGAACATGAATGTGCAAATGAGAAAAAGTTAAAGTGGCAGAGAACATTCAATCATTATATAATAGACTAATTACAGATCACTCTTAATTACATGTGTTGGAGAAAAGTAACAGCAGGTTAATTAGGCAATTCACCCTGCAAACTTTCTATTTCTTTTTTTTTTTTTTAAGATAGAGCAACAGTGAGAGAGACAGAGAAAGAGAGAAACAACTTTATTTAGTTTTTCACATGGCCTTAGTTGCTCCAATTCTTAGTTGTGTACGTGGTGCTGGGGTTTGAACCCGGATCCTC
This sequence comes from Aplodontia rufa, assembly GCA_004027875.1. NCBI lineage: Eukaryota > Metazoa > Chordata > Mammalia > Rodentia > Aplodontiidae > Aplodontia > Aplodontia rufa. Next base: position 12,120 of record PVKS010000887.1, read on the forward strand.
GTGCTTGCCAAGCAAGCGCCGAAACCGCTAAGCCACCACTCCAGCCCCAACTTTCTATTTCTTATGCCTGGAATGTTCTTTCTTTGGTTGCCCATGTGACTGGATCCTTCCCTTTCTCAGGTCTCTGCTCACTGTCACACTATCAGAGCGCCCCCATCACTGTTACCCCATTCCTACCACTCTCTGTCTTCCCAACCTTTCTTTATTTTTCTCTAATTTATTTACCTCCTGACATTGTATCATACTAACTATTCACTCTCCTCCAACTCAAACACCACTGGTTGGGTGGTAGCAAATTTGACTTTGGTCACTGATACATTTCCAAACTCTAGAACACTTGCTGACATTTTAAGAATGCTCATTATGAATATAAGAACTAAAGTCCATTCACTGAATTTTGTTACACATTTGAACTTTCCTTTTCCAATCACGCAACTGAACAAACCTGCTACTAAATGACTTGAATAGGCAGATTCTAAGCTTCTTAAAGGCAAAAATACTGGAAAATATTTGTGTGTGTGTGTGTGGAACTCATAGTGCCTAGGTCTCAGTATGCAATTTTCAATATGCGCACACACATACACACACACAGACACACACAGACACACACACACAAATAAATATTATCCATCCAGTCTAGAATTCATTAATTATTGATATTAAGGCATGAAATGTATGGAAAAGTATAATTATAAAACACAACCTGTGTTCTATTATACTACCAGGTGATCCTACTGTGGACAACTCAAAGCAACAGTTCATTCATTTCACATCTACTGACTTATTATTGATAATTTGATCTATTGGTGGCAGGGCTTTCCTTACCACAAGGAAGCAATTCTAATGCTTTTTAACCAAAATTTACAACAAAGGAAGAAAATATTTAAATTGGTACTCCTTTTAGTACATTCAAATTTGACTGTATATTTTCAATTAAATTTTGCATTTTCATAAATACTTTTGTGACACCAAGATTCACAGCCTATATTCAAAACAAAATGCCTTTCTTCTACTCTTTTCAATTGAAAATAAAATAGTAGGACCTAGTTAATTTTAATTTTTTTCCAAAATTAAAGTATGTACTGCATTAAACACCTACTCCATACATTTCCCAGAAGACTCTTACATAAAGATCTTTGCCTTTTTATGATTTTATACAGTATCCTGTTTGTTAATAAGTGTTTGTTGCCTGTATCATGTTCTGTGGTTTTGTGTTATATTGCTTTCTATCCTACTAGAGAAACTGTTTTATGGAAGAGGATATATATGTCTTATTCACTGCTTTATTTCCAACCTTTGGTATAGTTTTTGGCGCTTACTTAGTATTAGCTAAATATATATTTAAACGTAATCATGCTGACCATATTTTTCCCATTATATTGGGCATACTAACAAAAGATGAAAAATCATGTACTTAAAACGTTCTGGAAATAGATAGTGGTGAGGTTGCATGACATTGTGGATGTCCTCAATGCCACCAAATCACATACTTAACAGGGTTATAATGGTGAATTTTATATTACAAATGTATTTTTTGTTATTCCTGCTTTAAGACAATAAAACCAATGACATACGTTGTTGGTAAAAGTGTGTAGGATCTTTAGACCTCTTTTGTGTTCCCATCCTTCTTTAAACATAAAGTACCAAAGATCAAGCCACAGCCAGGGCATCTTCATTCTCCGATGTATCATGTCACTCATCCTATAGGTAGAATAAAAACATGTATCTTGTATCAGAAATGTCTATTTCTTTTTTCTTTTTCTTTCATTTTTATTTTTTTTTCAGGGCTGAGGACCGAACTCGGGCCTTGCACATGCTAGGCAAGCGCTCTGCCACTGAGCTAAATCCCCAACCCCTCTTTTTTCTTTTTTTTAAAGAGAGAGAGAGGTATAGAGACAAGAACCCAGCAGAAGACTGGCACCGAATTCCTGAGGTGAATTTCCACAGCAAGAGCTGCAACACACCACTGAATAGTAGCAGGAAAAACCCCAGCTCTTAGCTGGGGAGCTGCTAACACTCTTTGGGCTACAGAAACCTGCATTCAGCCCAAATTCCCAGTTTTAACTGGGAATAGCGGCAAACACTAGAAACGGGCTATTTTAACTGCTGGATTCTGTAGTGGCCCAGACTCCATTCACCAGCGGGAGCAGAGAATCTGGCCTCATCTCAAAAACCCTCAACCAATAGTGCAATGTAAATTATTATGTACATCATAATGTAATCCCAGTATATTGGGAAGCAATCTATTTAAATTGCTGCATCCTCTAGATGAGACAAAATTTCCATGACCATTCCTCTATGCCAATATTTTGGCATGCTTAAATGATAGGGCTTCTATTTAGCTTAATGCTTCATTCTGAAACAATATAAATGATACAAGAAATAAATGATTACAAAAATTTTAAAGCCCAAATAAAAAATAATTTAAAAAAATAATTGAGAGAACTCCGTTTACCTATAGACTGCACGGACATACTCGGAATCGTTGTTCCTTTGAGCACCGATATTCTTCCCCATAGCTGTTTCTACAAAATATGGGTGAGACGCAAATATTCAGCTCATATACACATCTTGTGTTTATTTTGCAACGGCAGACGCTAAAAAAGACAAATCTTGTTCTGCTCCTCTATATTTTGGTATCATTTTTCTTGGCCCCTTCTGCATCATCTGCTTCTCCTGCTTCCGGTTCCTGTTCTTCCTTCCTTTGGCCTTCCTGGCAGTGTGGCTCTGTAACTGCTCTGGTCTTGGCTCTAGGAGAGGCTGCTCCCTCTTAGGCAACTGATGTATCGGTAGCACCACCCTGAAGAACCCCCTGACCTCTCCAATCCCCGCATTTACCTTCCCAATAGAATGCTACTTTCTACTTGCTCAGTTTTATCTTTACTTTATAACTTTAAATACAAATCAATCAGACTTACCACAGATTATATCTAAGGCACACAGAGTGATGTAAAAAAAGCAGTTAAATGCTCCTTGGTTAACATGTTTTTCAAGTTTATTAACCAATATATTTGCTTGCTCATTCATGATATCTAAGAAATCTTCCAGAATTGTAAAATGGAAAGTGGGTGTTAACATTTTTCTCCTGGAGCGCCATTTGTTTCCAGTACTAGAAATATAATACACGATTACAAATAAAAGAGGAGTAACATCCAAAACAAACAGAGCAAGAATATGGCTAAGAAAACAAAATTCTGACACAGCTTCATCTACAGATTCTCAAATGTTTTTTTCAGAATGATAAGCACGGACATATAAAATAATCATGTAGAGTTACAAAATATAGATCTATTGGTCATTGTTCTATAATACTTACAGTCAATTTATGATTCATAAAATAGAAAAATTTAATAATTTTTCACCATTTCTAAGTTCTGCAATCCTAAAATTAAGAATCTATATTCCCCCATCAATATCTTAGTCTCCTGATGTCCATATGCTCTATGACTTTATCTTGATTTCTACTGTGTTTGAATTCTCCAAAGTCCCTATAAGGGATTTTCTCTTGCTAGGCCATTTCTCAGAGGACAGAGTCTTATTTCTGCATTCCAGGTCAAGGTTGAGGTCTTGGTGCTCAAGGTCCTTCACTGAGGCTGATTGCTTTTTCCACTGACTTTTCAAGACTTCCCTGCTCCAGACTCTACGTTGCTGCGCTGCACTGCAGCATTCAAACCTCTTTAATTCTTTCTGGTGCACTAGCAACAGTCGCTAAGGAATGCTGTGGGTGGAGATGACCAAAGCCCCGGACTTGTGCCTGTCAAGGCCCACTGTTAGCCGAGGCTCTCCTTCCAGCCTCTCTCCCTCTTTCAGAGAACAGTCTTGTTACAGGGAGAAAAACATACCAAAAGAGAAACACAAAAATAGGGAAGGATTTAGGAGCATATCATATTGTCATTTTATATGCATTTATGATTGCACAATAACTCAACTTAACAAAAAATTAAAAAAAAAGAAACACACAATAACAACAGCAAAAGCTACCTTGTGTCAATTACTTAAATAACAACTTAATATAGAAGTAACGATTTCTGCCAGAAACTTTACAAATATATATGGGCCTACCTTGTAAGCAGTCCAAGGCCAAGCCATGGCTCTAAGAACTTGTACATATAGGATTTGTCGATTTGCTTTGAACAAGTTAAAATTACCTTAGGAAGAGAAAAAATATATTTTTGAGGTGTACAGACATCAAAATAATTGCAAACATAGAATATCTGGCTTGAACACAGCTATATTTTTTTAAGAGAGTGGGACAGTGAGAGAGAAAGAGAGAGAGGGAGAGAACGAGAGAATCAGTTTTATTTAGTTTTTCTTTTGGCTTTCATTGCTTGCTACTTCATTGTGTATATGGTACTGGGGTTCAAACCTGCATCCTTGTGCATACCAGGCAAGTGCCATAACCTCTGGGCCACCATTCCAGCCCCACAACTACATTTTAAGATATTAATGATCTGTATTCTTTTTCCTATGGTTCACTTCCATTTCTGTGCCTCTAAGAAATCTAATTAGACTTTTGAACATGTAACTGTCATTTAGCCTTAGGGACTAAATGGAGTTGAGGAAAAGAAAGATATGTTTCCCTGGTTCTTGCCGTGAACTAGGAAACAAGCAGAGATGTTTAATGAGGGTGAGGAAAGAGAAGATATGGCAGCTGAGTCTGGAGGATAACCTCCTCTGGGGAAAAGGAAATTGTGAGTTTCTTTTCTGGTAAGCAACTGTGAGGCATTGAGGCTGCCACGATCTGAAGGTACGAAGCTCAGGATAAAGGCGCAAACTGGAGAAACACATTGTCTCCAGGATGTAGCTAACACTGGAAACCATGCCTGTGATCAGATTACCTGGAGCCAGGACGAAGCAGAGGGATGAACGTCTAGGACTGAGCACAGAATGCTCCTAGGCCTCTGGCTCCAGTTCTCTGCTCTGGAAAGATCTCTCTACACCAAACCCATGCTACTCCAGAGTAGGGTATGTGAAACTCCAATGAGACAAGAAAGATGTGTTCCAGCACAGTCCCTAGGAAATTCTATTTTTAATTTTGTTTCATGCAGAAAACCGCTGCTTATTCAAGTTTTACTCCCCAATCCAAATTCTTTTCTCATCATTCCTAAAAACAGTTTCTCTAGTGGTACAATAATAAGTAAAAGGAATGCAAACTTTTCTTTTTTTATTGAGTTGTTGCACAATCATAAATGCATATAAAGTAACATGATTTGCATTTGATCCTCATCCAGTATTACCCCCACATCACCCACACCCCAGACTCTTGATTCTTCTACATTTCCCCATTACAGGTATAAATGTTTATATATATATACACACACACATACACACACGCACACACATATATATATGTGTATGATTATATATACATGATTGTGAATTTTCCAGAATTAAATGATTGCATAAACATTATTTGGCTTCTTGGAGGGGGTAATGAGTAGGCTGCATTGTTGGTTGTCTCCCTAAATCCCTCCCTATCCTCCCTGCCCCCTGCCTTTCCCTTCCCCCTTCCCCCCTGCATATCTATGGTTCCCCTAGCTTACCTGAGGTTACACCTTTGGTGAGTCTAATACATCAGTTTGTCCACCTTTCACTGTAGCTTGGGTTTTGCTCCAGCCTCCACAAATGAGGGAAAACATTTAACCCTTGAGTCTCTGGTTTTGGCTAACTTCGCTCAAAAATATGGAGCCCTTTATGAATTTGGGTGTCATCCTTGTGCAAGGGCCATGCTAATCTTCTCTGTATCATTCCGGTTTTAGTATATGTGCTGCCAAAGCAAGCACGGAACACAAACTTTCCGAGGACTAATTTAAATAACATGAATAAACAATACCTCCCTATAAACATCAAATTAGCATTCCTTTTTAACTGTGGAATAATAAGATTGACACTGAATGATACAGAATCCTGAGCACCTTGAGGGAAACACCCATATTTAAGTAATGATATATTTTGGAGTCTTAAAACCGTGTCTGTTGGGTAACGAGTGCTAACTTGTCTAACAATCTATTTATGGTTCTGAACAACTCTAGCTTTCTGCAGACTTTCTAAAACAGAAGAAAAAATAAGTTGGGATCTGATAACAAATGTACACTGATCGATTGCTCTTTATACTACATTAAATAAAATTTAAGGATATATTTATTACATTTATCTTGATATTTTCACACTATCAAATATACAGTGAAATGTCTGTTTTATTTACTGCACACTCACCTCTACATTTTCTGCATTATAAAGGGCCACCATTGGCACTGGTCCAATCCAGAGCTTCAGCAGTGGCAGGTGACGGTACTCTTCAGTGTACTGAATTATTTGCTGAAAAAAGTCTGTGAGAAAATTATTTTATTTTAAATTCAATCAAGATAAGAATTTTAACAGTATTGCACAAATGTTAATTCTGATAAAGACACTTACCATGTACTATGTTTGCATGAAAGGAAGCCAGAAAGAGGGCAGACGTGAACTCTCTGTATTATTTTTACAACTTTTCTATACATCCAAAATTATCTTGAAATAATATTTGCTACTGCAAATAATATAATGGGGTAGCTCTTGAATGATAAATATTATTAGTTTTTAACATGCCAAAATGTGCATTTTTGGAGGATCATTGTCCAATGTCACAGAGTTAGTAAACGGTAGAATCTGGCTTTGTACCAAGACTTCAGACTTGGGATCGTAACCACTCTACCATACTGCTTTGAAACGTCTCTTGGATAAAATTGTTGTCAAAATTGCTACGAAAAGGGCTGGGTCAATCACCAGTGTCAGAGCACCCTGCTTCATGCTATTATGTCACCTGAGTTGGTCTGGTCTGATAGAAGGCACAGGGAAATTTGAATCTGTGGCTCGAATGTGTCAGGTCTGACAGCCAGGTGTAGCTGGGCAAGGCAGGCATTTTCTCCATGGACTGGGAAAGCCTGAGATGAAAGTGTAACGGTCAACTGGAAGACATGTGCAGTCTTCAAGGTGAGATGACGGGGGCCAGAATTTGGACACTGGCCACAGAATGAAAGGCACAGCCTCTTGTATAAGAGACTGTATTGTTTAGAACAGAGACTATACCTCAGAATATTTTTGTAATCCCCAACTTTGCTGAGATTGAAACTGGGCACCAAGTTGGACCTCAGTATATGTTTGGCAATTAAAGGACTTGTTCTAACAAGTTCTAAGTGTTGATCTAGAAACTCTGCCTGCATTAAATTTAGTCCTTAAAACAACTCTGTAATGCAGTTACTTTTACAAGTAAAATTAAATAAATACATAAATAAAAACAACTCCTCTAATAATAGACTATTTTAAAGAACTTCTTAAGTAATGCTGTAAGTCCTGGAGTCCAAAGACTGGGGAGCCCAGAGTTCTGATATCCAAAGCAGCAGAAGAAAATTCTATCCTAGCTCTGAGAGAAGGACCAGTTTGCCTTCCACCTTTGTTCCCTCTGAGGCCACTACAGATTGGTTGGTGTATGACCATGTTGAGAGTGAATCTGCCCCATCTTGTCCACTCAGAAAATCTAATCAGCTCTGGAAACACACACACACACACGTGCATGCTCAAAATAATGCTTCACCAAGTATTCTTTTGCCTAACACGATGCCACCATCCTGTGCACAGCCCTCGCCAGAATTCAACTTTCTGCATTTCTTAAGTAGACTTTTTTTTTTCAATGAGAATTTTGATTTTCAGATTTTGACTTTCAGGATTTCAACCTTTGGGATTTTAATCTTTCAGGACTATGATTTGAGGAATTTTAGACAAGTGATTTTGATCTTTTGTGATTTCAAAATTTGGGGTAATAGTACTTGGGATTGTGACTTTGGCAATTATGGTTGGCACTGGAGAAATCTGTATTTCTATGCAATTATTTTTAATAACTCAGGATAGAAGGGGAGGTTAGCTCTGCTTTTAGTATTAACCAAGATGATTTTTTTCAATGTGATTTTCATGCATTTAAACATATTGTTGAATTATTTGTAAAATTAGTCATTTTGATATTTGGTTGGTATAAAGTTTATTTGGATATCTTCTCCCAGAAAAAAATATGTTGGTAAGCAATCTTCCATAAGGCCTTATCTTATTTCTGTGAAGTTAAAATGATGGCATTATTTTTATTGAGAGAATAAAAAATGAAAAGTAACCCTTCAAACTTTGACGTTAATGGCTGGATTCTGCCTGGGGTCCATTTAAAAAGATTTCCTTTGGGATAAATCTTTTCAGCTCTGGGTATCCAAAGGTATACCCATGGAAATAAAAGGCTAAGATCTAATTCAAAGTCCCTAATGGAAAAATGCAGATACCAGGTACTTTTGAGAGTTTTCTACCTTAAAGTGATTTCCTGTCCCATTAATAAGTCTATCACTTGTTTTGATGAGTTCAATAAAAAACGATTCACTCATTAATAAATAAGGCTTACCGTGTAAATATGCCCCAAAGCCCTGCCAGCACAGCTTTTTAACAATTATGAAACCTTCTTACTAAATATGAAGCTCAAGAGGAATGAAAGTGCGTAGTGGTCAAGTCATATGACCTCTGGGCAGGCATAGGGGTTAAGCCTCCAATAAATCTCCAGTTGGTTGTTTTCCAAAGTGGGAAAGGGAGGAGAGTGGCGCCTAAGTATTTGCCAGCTTCCAGTTGAGCTTCCCCTGTTAAGACTTTAATAAGCGGAGGCATTAGAAAGTAAAGGGTTTGAGATCTGAGCAGCTGAAGTGGGAAGAAGAGAAGAAAAAAGCAGAAAGGCAGACGTTTGGAAATACTGCATTCTGGGGTGCACATAAAAATTTCTTTATGAGATGGGAAGTGGGGCATAAACAATTTTGGCAGGTGTCAAAGTCCTGAAAGACTTGGGAATCCGTTCTCCAGAGAATGATTCTTCTTTCTCCCCGCTGCCAGCGCCTCCAGTACCAGGGTTGCAGGACAATAAGCAGGCATGGTTGAGGGCTAAAGTGGACGGTGCATCTGGCTCCAGCAGGGACCTCTGGAGGCAGGGCTTGGCGGGCGAGGGGCCCACCCTTCTTCAGGTGGAGGGAGGAGCCATCCCTCGCTTACCTTTGGAGTCCGGCTTCATCAACAGCGCGTGTCCCACCAGCGGGTAGGCGCGGCCAACGGTGGGGATGGGCCTCATCTGCTGCCATTTCCTCGCGTAACTCGCCACCATCTGCAGGAGGTTGAGGATGAGGGTGGCGCCGGCTAGGGAGAGGGCGCTCGCCGCGCCCCAGAACAGCAGCTTCTGTCCGAGGAGCCCCAGCCAGATCCCCAGCATCTCCGGCGGCCCCTTTCCCACGGGGTTAGAGATGGAGATGGCGAGTCAGCCGGGCGAGGCCCTCGGGGCGGCCGGCGAGGTCTAGCCCGGAGTTCAAGTGCACGGGCGCGGGGAGGAGGCGGAGTTCCCGGACCCAGGGAGGCGGGGACGGGGGGCCGCGGGGTTGCCGGCGAGTGGCTGAGTGGAGGAGGTAGCACCCGGCAGCTGGCTTCCTCCTCCTGCAGCCTGAGGCCCCGAGGCGCAGCAGCCGCCACCCGGGGCCCTAGGGACAAGGTTTCCAGCTCCCCAGGCTGAAAGAGCGCGGCGGGGATCGTTTCTGTGAGCTGCCGGAACCCTAGTGACGCACCGAGCCTTTTTGGTGCAAGCTGGAAGCCAAAGACCTGAACGGTTTCTGACTCTCTGGGTTGTTTTGAATGTAGGTGAGGGCACTTAGGACATTCAGGACAGCCTCCGGATGGAGAGATCAGAACTCACACCGCCCCACTTGGCGCCCTGGGAGCAGCCAGCGTGGGCTGTTTGGGATGAGGGGACCCCGCTTACCGGCAGTCGGAGGGCTTTTGGTTCTTTCGAGCGGAGCGGTTTATTTTAAAATGTAAACAAAGACGCATCCGGGTTGAAACTCTGCCTTTGAAGCTCTGCGCTCGCTCTTACGCAACGGGCAGCTCCGCTGTACTCTTGTGGAACTTTTGGCTGTGGAGGGAGTGGGTGCCACCCTGGCTTCTGCATCGGGGTCATTCTAAGCAGCTACCGTACTTTGAGGAGCTTTAGGGACACAGCTTTAAGGGAACACGGGTCAGTTTGTGTCAGCTGACTGATTGAGACACTGGAAAGCTAAATGATGCTGCGGGCCAAACACTTGTCAAAATATCTTTCAGAAAAAAATAAATAAAAAAAATCCTTCAGAGCAAGGACAAGACAGAGCCTTAGAGAAAAGAAGAATAGGAGAGGATGACAGGTGGAGGTTTCGGAAACGGGGGAGAGGGGACACGAGAGGAGAATTTGAAAAGGGAACAACTGCTATGGAGCTACTCAAAATGGAGCTAAGACGCTAGTGAGCCCCAGGCAGGAAAAAGTTAATATGAGGATGCCCCGATTCTCCCGACGGCTGTCACCGCTGACTGCCAGTTTCTCTCTCTTCTTGCAGAGGTGCCCGGTCCTGACCGAGTCTCTAGACCTCATACTGCTTAGCAAGAGGCCAAGCGAGGCGTGTCCTTTTAATAACAGGTCCCTGAGCACCGAATGCCATGGAGGATGTAACTGTGAGAATGTCCTGGATTCCTACTTTGCTTAATTATATTAGTTTTCTTGTAGCTCTTGTAAAGGTTTTTCACAACCACCTGCAAAGTCTCTTTGATGTAGAGAGGGGAAAAAGGGTTTTTTGTTCAGTTCGATTTTTTTTTAAGTTCCTGTGTATGTGCTGATGTAGAAAGAGGTTCATGAAATATTAAATGAAAAACAAAACAAAAAAGGTCAGAACAGAATATATGATGTAATGCCATCTCTGGAGAATTTTTTTTTTTTTTTTTTTTTATTACAGCTAGGGTACGAAAAGTACTGATCAACTGTATGGAGTGAGAATGGAGAAGGGAAACTTGCTGTTTTTAGTTTACTTCTACATCTAATCACTCTAAAACTTTTTTTTTAACAAACCATTTTTTTAAAGAGTGAGAGAATCAATTTTATTTATTCATCTGGACACTTAGTTGTGCAGGTAGTGCTGGGGTTCAAACCTGGGTCCTTGTGCATGCCAGGCAAGCACTCTACTGCTGGATCACAGGGTTCCATCCCCCACTCTAAGATTTCTTTAAAACCTAAATGCACTGGGCTGGAGCATAGCTCAGTGATAAGAGTATCAGTTTAGCATGTGCAAGGCCCTGGGTTGAATATTAAATAAATATTTAATATCTTTAAGTATATCTCATGGGCTTCAGTTTCTTCCTCTCCAAACGATTGAGGTGGAGCTATAAGATGAATTACAGCTATAAAAGTGCAAGATATGTCTATATCAGACTCTGATTTTTTTTTTTTTAAGAGGCATAGTGAGAGAGAGAAGAGAAAGAGAGAAATGACTTCGTGGTGAATGGCCACCCCATGGTGGCCAGGAAGCAAAACAGGAAGAGGAAGGGCTGGGATCTCAATAGCCCCTGCAAGGACCTGTTCCCAATGACCTAACTTCCTTTCACTAAGCACTTCCACTTAAAGGCTTTATGACCTTCCAGTGGCACCATGGCTGAAGTCCAAGCCATCAAAACATGGGTGTTTGGGAGACACTTATCCCAGTCATAGCATCCCCATTGTCAGATGATGTTCTCTTCCTGCTTTACTGAGAACTTCTCTTATCAATAGGTATTTTCTCCATCTATTGAGAAAGATTCGTTCTCCATCTATTGAGAAAATCATATGATTGTTCCTTGACATCATTTGTTGTGTTAATTAACTTTCAGATGGTAGACTATGCTTGGATTTCTGAAATAAATTTAATTTGTGTGATATGTATTATTCATTTCACACATTGCTGATTTGATTTGTTACTGTCTTGCTTGGAAGCTGGTCATCTATGTTTGGTGATGAGGTTGGTTTATTATTTACCTTTTCTGGTAATATCTTCATTAGATTTTATATCAAAATTATAGTAGCCTTACAAAATGATTCTTGTCGTGAAGAAATTTTTAAAATGATTTTATGGGTGCTTTGTTTTCTTTTAACATCTGAAAGGATTTACCAACAAAGTCATCAGGACTTCTGTTTGTGGGAGGATTTTAGTGGTAGATTTAAGTCTTATAATAGATAAACATTTCTGGATATTCTTTTTTCTTTTGGTTATAAGTGTTAATTTTTCAAGGAGTTTGAACATTTCATCCAAATTATGAAATCATATTATTCACAGTATGTAATTATCATTTTTAACATCTCTGGTACTATTAGTGTTATGCCCATTTTCATTCCTAAAATTGTTATTTTGTGACATCTCTTTTTTCACTGATAGTTTCCTTCATATTAATTTGATAAATATTTTTAGAACACCAACTTTTAAAGGGCTGGAGTGGTGGATCAGTGGTTAGAGCACTTCCCTGGCATGCATGAGGACCCGGGTTCAAAATCCAGCACCACAAACACAACTAAGTGTTGGAGAAGAAAAGGCCGGATGAAAAAATAAATAAAATTGATTCCCTCTCTCCCCACCTGTAAAAATAAATTAATAAAATAAAATAAATAAAAATACCAACTTTTAGATTTAAAAGTTTTTCTTCTGGTGTTCATTTACTATTATACACTATTTTGGTCAGCGATGGACCATGTGTATACGACAGTAGTCTTATAACTTTATCTTGCGCAGTGCTATGGTTTGGATGTTTCTTTGTGTATTGAAATTGAATCCCCATTGTGAGGTATTATGAGGGTGAATATTTAATCTGTTTAGAGTTGAGGTCTTTGAGAGCTGATTAGGATCAGATAAGTTCATTTTATTATTTTTTATTGTTTTAATGATTAAATGGGGGATTATAACACATGCCATTCTTAAAAACAATCTACCTTAAAAAACTACTGGACAATACAAGGAATTTATAACACTTTAACAACAGTTAAATCCTTACTGACTTTATGATAGTATTATAATATTTTAATCCCCCAAAATATATCAAACTCTATGATAGCTTATCATTTTATGCAACAAGTATCATCTTTTTCCACATATTTGTCCAGTCTGATGTTTATTATTTCTTTCTGCATCATAATGCTTGCTTCTGAGATAATTTTCCTTGTTTGTGAAGATTTTTAAAAATATTTCCGTTTATTATTTTGCCTTCATTTTTGAAGTATATACTCACTGTTTATAAAATTCTGAGTTGGCCGATAGTTCAGCATTTTCTACATGTTTTCCCATTATCCTTCAGCTTCCTTCACTTTTATTAAATAGTCAAATGTTAGTTTTACCATTGCTCCTTTTTAGGTAATGAGTTATTTCCCCTCTCTTACCATTGTATGTATGTAAGCACAGTTTTCTTCATATTTATATTTCTTATAATGTTTTAAATTAGTAGATTGATGACTCCCATCAATTTTGGAATGCTTTAGTAATATGTTTAAATACTTCATTTTCTCCCTGCTCTTTCTCTTTTTACATGACAATTACACATATGTTACACATATGTTACACATATGTTACACATAGGACAACAATATACACATATTTATACATGGTTTCATAATTTTTTTCTGTAATATCCATATTTTGCCCTCTGCTCTTTAAACTTTTTATTGTCTCTTGCCTATTTTTCAGTTTACCTAATCTCTTACCCTCTGTACCTGATCTGCTGTGAAACAGTTATTGAATTCTTAAATTCAATCATATTATTCAGTTCTAGAATTTCAAACTGATCTAGTGATTTTTTGAGATAATCTTTTTATCTATTTTCTCAAACACATGAACCAAACAGCTTCATAAGTTGTATGTAATAATAAAAAGTAATTTTATTAAGATGTATTAATTATACATATTAATGGAGTTCACTGTGGGATTCCAGCACTTGGATACATCACACAGTGATCAAATCCAGACTCCTTACCCCCACCCCACCCTCACTTTCTCGTCTTTTGTGATGACCTCTGCATTTGACTTTGTTTGTTGAACTTCCATAAATGAGCGAGAACATATAGCACTTACATTTCTGAGTCGGTATTATTTGACTTAACACAATGTCCTCCAATTCCGTCTGCAATAGTATTTAATCTCTCATGGATCAATCCTAATTTTGTTTGTGTTTTCTCCTGAATTTCAGAATTTAGCCCTATTTCCTGGGATATCAACTAATTTTGGATTGAATGCTATATATGCATTATATATGAAAATTATAGAAACTCTGGGTAATGTTATATTTCTTCAAAGATAATTACTTTTTCTGGCAGGCAGATCTAATATAGGTATAAAACCCTTATATAAACAGAAGTTGCATTGATTCTAGGTTCTTCTTGAAGTGCTTGGAAGAGGTACATTTTGAGTTGCCCTTACTCCTAGGGTACAGTCCTTCAAGATTGTTGATGTCAACTCTGAGACATCTCCCAAGGTTCTTCCCCTTTGGTACACTACTGATCTAGTCACAAATATGGGGGTGCCACTTTGGTTTTCTTGGTTTCATCCTCTGCATTATTATCCTGAACTACCTTGGTGGAATAAAAACTGTGGCAAATGTGGTATTAACTTTAATATATTTTTCCTATTTCCCGGTTTTCTTTCTCAAGTTGCCTCTGTGTATACCTCCAAATATGTGTTTATTATCCATTAGTTTTTATCGTTCTAAGAAGTACCAAGATCCATTTTCTTTAAAGGTCATTGTTTTACCCCATTTTCTTTTGCTCTAACTGAATACCATAGACTGGGTAATTTATAAAATCTAGAGGGTTATTTATCTCATGGTTTTGGAGTTTGAGAGGACCAAGGTTGAGAGGGAGGACTCTGCAGAATCCTGAGGTGGTAGAGGACATCACATGGTAAGACAAAACAAGGGTGCTAGCTCAAGCCTCTTCCTATACAGCCACTAATTGCACCATAGGGGCCTCACCCTCATGACCTCATCTAATCCTAATTACCTCCCAAAGGCTCCACTTCCAGATACCATTAACACACTTTAGGGATTGTTTCCAATAAGGGCAATTTTGGGGACATGCTCAAACCACCACACTTACCAATATCTTCTATATGGCAAATCTTTTGGTCAGTTTCACATTTTATTGACTTACCAACAGCGTGCAATATATTTGACTGAGGTCTTGCCACTTCCTTGAAACAGTAATCCTCATTTGTCTCTGAGAATTCTACATTATCTTGGTTTTTATTTCCCTTTACCAGCCATCCTTTCTCAATGTACTTTGCTGGCCTTTCTTCATATCAGAGAGCTGAAGATTTTAAATGCTCAAAGTTCACTATTCTTTCTCCCTCCCCACTTCTCTACAATCAGTCTTTGTTATCTCCTCCATCCTTTGTTATCTCATCCATTTCTTTTATTTTTATTTTTTTAAAGAGAGAGGGACACAAGGGGGGACAGAATGAATTTTAGTTTAGTTTTTCATGTGGCTTTCATTGCTCAAACACTTCGTTGTGTACATGGTGCTGGGATTTGAACCCTCGTCCTTGTGCATGCCAGGCAAGTGCCGTAACTGCTCCAGCCCCTTTCATCTATTTCTTTTTGTTTTCTTTCTTTTTTTTTTTTTTAAGAGAGAGGGACAGAGAGAGAGAGAGAGGAAGAGAGAAACAATTTTTATTTAGTTTTTCATGTGGCTTTTGCTGCTCCGAGACTGCTGTGTATGTGGTGCTGGGGTTTGAACCTGCGTACTTGCACATGCCAGGCAAACAAAGTAACCGCGGAGCCACTGCTCCAGCCCATCTCATCCATTTCTTAACCACAAAACCTGTGGACTATATAGATGGTTCCTGAGGTATAATGGCTTTACAGAATTTTTCAACTGTACAATGATACAAAAGAAATACCCAATCAGCAGAAACTAGACTTTGATTTTTAAATTTCGATCATACTTTGGGCTGGCAAGACGCTATAGAACACTCTTGCGATGCTGGGCAGCAGCAAGCTACCTTGCCCAGGCAGTCAGGCAGTCATGAGAGTAAACAACTGGTATGCATAGTGTACGCACTGCCAGTGGTTATTTTTTGTTTTTCAGATGAAAGTATTGAATAAATTACATGAGATGGTCAATATGTCACTATAAATTAGGCTTTATGCTAGATGATTTTGCCCAACTGTAGGCTAATATAAATGTTCTGAGAACATTTAAGATAAGCTAGGCTAAGTCTAAGCTCGCTGTTTGGTAGATTAGGCATAATAAATGCATTTTGACTTACATTTTAAATTTATCACAGCTTTATCAGGATATAACACCATTGCCACATCTGTATCTGTGACAATTCCCAAATTTATACCTCCAGTCTATGCCTCTTAAAACCCCTGCTGCAGATTCCTGAAGATGTCAGCTAAGGTTGCACTCAGTTACCTTACCTTATTTTGTTTCTCCATAGCATTTATTGCTAACTGAACTTATATTATGATTGTATTAATTTGTGCATAGCATGTCTCCTTCACTAGAATCTAAATTCCTTTAGAACAAAATCTATTTTGTTTAGTCCAATGCTGAGAACATTTTACACAAAGAAAGGACTTAATATTGTATGAAATAATAAATCCATGGTGATTACCAGGTAGGAATATCATCTTCTGAAACAGAAATTATACTGGAGTATTCATAAGCGAACACTCCAATCATAAATAAAGTAAATCTTACAAATATGTATGTATATATAAATTGTTAATTCAGTGGAAAAGTGAAGTTAGAAATAATTGAATGAATGACTGTGTATTAGAAATTGCAAAGTAGATATGTATATAAATTATATAAAAGTTGAAAATGTAAAGGAGCTTTTACAAATGCAATGAATGTTTGAAAACTTTCAACACTTTGATATTTTATTAAAAGTTAAGGAATGACAAATCCTGAAAAAATGATTGGTAGTCATAAGAAAACAATGAAAATTAAAAATATCCTGAAATGACTTATATTATGGAAATGTACATCTTAATTGGTACAGAAATTCCACGCTAGTTCAGAATAATGTATATGACACATCCTTTTATATTACATTTATAAAATCAAGTAGTTTTCTGTGATATTTTAGATTTAGATTTTCCTAGATTAGTTTAAATTTTCTCCATTCCTTCTTTGGTTTTGGGTGATCTCAGAAACAATTAAATTTGCCTTTTTATCAATTTTTAATAGAGAAATTCTAAGATAAGATTCTTTTATCAAAATAGGTTATTGTGCAAATGCTGCCCAAATTTTTAGCTTATTAGTTTAAAAAACATCATCTTAGCCTCTGAATATCATTTAACCTATAAATAAAATATGTTTTACACAGGTGTCAAAAAACTGCTATGGGAATAGCACTTTCAGAATCAATAAAAGAACCAAGTCCTTATGTAATCTTTAGTATCTGCCAATCAAAATGTTTAGAAGATAAAATTCACTATCATTGTATCTGGTTCTATTTTGTAAAGTACTTTTTAACCATTATAAAAATGGGGCTGGAGCGGTGGCTTGGCGGTTATGGCGCTCGCCTTGCATGCGCAAGTATATGAATTCGAACCCCAGCACCATGTACACAACAAAGTGTCAGAGAAACGAAAATCACATGAAAAACCAAATAAAAATTGATTCTCTCTCTCTCACTGTCCCCTCTTTCTTTAAAAAAAAAATCTGAATTCCAAACTTGTGAAATCAAATAAAGTAAATCTACCATTAAATAGATACAGTGGTTCTCTAAGAAAAAATAATTTATCCTAGAGACCCTACCTTTTCGTTAGTGTAGGCTACCTGTCTACTGTTCCCCTTTTAAGATGTTTGGGCTGAGCAGGGAAGCAGTCATTCGGTGCCGAGAGATTAATATCAAGATGCCTGAATGACTGTGAGAGCAGAACGGACAGGTCTTCTCGCAGGACCGAAGGACCAGAAAGCAAGTAGCCAACACTCTCCGAAGGGAGCTCCAGACCACTCACCCGTCTAGGAACTCCTCAAGCTGGACGCTGGTATTTTCTCTTAAAAGTTTCCATAGCCAATGTTGAGTAATTTAAAAAATTCTCCAATCGTTTTGGTCTTCTTGCTGTGGGAAATTAAGCAATAGGAATATTCCCTGGAGTTAGGGAGTTGAGTTCCCTAGAGTGGCCATCCAAAAAGACATAGGGACAGAGTGATCCCCTCATTTCCACTCCGCAGCATGCTCCCTTGGTGTGGAACACATAATGGAGAGATTATCAAGAGGAGGCAAGACGCGAGGGCCAGTTTTGTTTTGTTATTCTGTGATGAAAAAAAAAAAAACTCTAATTCTAGTCTCAACACGCTTTTTAATTTCCAAACATCTCTAAATACAAAATGATTCCCAGTCCTTACAGCCAGAAATGTCTGAAAATAATTATCACACATTTATATGACACATATATGTGTATGTTTTATTTGGATTAATGAAAATTAAAGATTGATAAGGTAAAATGATCTGATAGCAAAAGAAGAAGTTACACTGATCTGAGATGAATACAAGGACTGAAATCACTATAAAACAGACTTGAGCCAATTAATATTTATCTTCCATATTCTCCAGTCCATTTTCTATGGTAAATTCAGACAGGTATAGATGCACGGAAGAAAACAAAGCAGGGAAAGAAGCCAGAAGGTGAAGAGAGATGCTGTTTTACACAGTGGGTTGGGTGGGAGCTTTACTGCAGAGGGGATACTAGAGCGAAGGTCAGATTGTGATGATGTAAGGACCACGATGCTGCCAAGCCTTCCGTCCAGGGCAAGCACCCTTCAGTTGGAATAATAAGGATGGAACCATGTGCAACAGGTTTTAATTATATTTGTATACAGCTTTAAAAATCTATAAATGCAGGGACTTTTAAATACAATGCCTGACTTTGAAATGAAAACTTGTAACACAGAATTGGTTTAAAATTAGGGCTTGAACGGTGGCTCAGTGGTTACAGTGCTAGCCTGGCATGCGCAAGTTCACGGGTTCAAACCCCTGCACCCATGTACACAGCTAACTGTCACAGCAATGAAAGCCGTGTGAAAAACTCAATAAAAATTGATTGTCTCTCTCACTGTCCTTCTCTTTTTTAAAAAATAAATTAGACACTGGTGTTTCTCAAAGAAGTTCATGATCAAGCACTTTTAAACAAAGATATAAGAAAATCAGCACAATGACTAGACTAAATGGAATCTTTTCCAAATGAATGGATTGTCTCCAATATGACTTTACTATTATTTGAAGGCAGAAATCATGTCTATTAGCAACTAAGATTTTGATGGGAATATTAGCAAAATGAGATAAAAAATAGCAAGGTACAAAGTTACAAAATGGAAAAGTTATAAATAATACACGTGTTACTTGTGTGTGAATACATGCACACACTCAAGTGAGGGAATTTAAACACATATTAGATCTTCTTAGCAAAGCCTGAAGAAGCTCAGGAATGCTTCCAGCAAAGGTTAGTGACTTTGACTTGAATTCTTTTTAGAATGCAAAGTGTTCAGAATGAAGTTACTCATTTGTTTGCATTTATTTCAAGGGTTTAATGTCTCAGACTGTCAGATAAACAAATAGTATAATACTTGTTCTTCCACTTTGCAAGTGACAGATGGCATGCTGAAGCTTTGGATGCTCCGGTGAGTACATAGTTCTGTTGAAATAACATCAAGATGCCACTTGGAACCTCTTTCTTGAAGTCACAGTTGTCCTCTGAAAAGATTTAGGCAGATATTGTGAACCTGAAACACAAACCAAAAAGTAATTCTCATTAAAATGCTAAAAGTTCAACCATCAAGAGGATTGTTTAGTATATTCCATGTAGGTGATACTTTTTATTTATTTTTTATTTTTTTAAGAGAGAGGGCCAGTGAGAGAGAGAGAGAGACAGAGAGAGAGAGAGAGAGAGAAAATCAACTTTTTATTTAGTTTCTCACATGGTTTTCCTTGCTCTGACACTCATTGTACATGTCGTGCTGGGGTTCAAACCCTGGTCCTCACATATGCCAGGCAAGTGCCATAACCACTGAGCCATCACTCCAGCCCCAGATGATACTTTTTAAAAAGAAAAATATTAATATCTCTTTTTCTGCCAACCAGGCAATTATCATACACAAAGACTGCCATTTGGAGTCCTGATAAAAAGGAAGGGTGCTCCCCCCACCAGGGCTAGGTGCTGGCCACAATTTCTTTCACAGCTGGTACATCACAAGAACCTTCTATGCAGAGGTCTCCCTAAGACTCAGGAAGTTGAGCAGAGAGCTGGGATAGCTCTATGACTTCACAGTGTCTCTGACAACATCTAAATAGGTATATCAAGGTAGACAATCTTCAATTTTATTTTCTGAATCTTGAAATCTAGAAAATCACATCCTTGTCTTTATGTGTGAAAAATCCTGACCTGTCAAAATACTTTGACCTGTCCATGTGTGACCAGCAAGTTCCATCGGTGTGAATGAACCTTTTCGAGGTGTATCCAACTGTTAAGAGTAAAATAAAATGAGGGATGAGCTTTATTTTTATTTTTCAAAACAGAATTGTTTTTTAAATCAAAGTTGCAGTTCACAGCAGACCTACCCGGAATGTGTGGGTTGTGTTGGGCCTTGAAAGCTGTTCCAGGGTAATGGTTCTTTCTCGAAGAGGGGATCGTTCTATGCTGTCCGGCATTGCGCTTAACACACGGTTTTGGAGATACCTTCCTCTGTACTGAATGAAAGATAATACATTCTTGTTTAAAATAAATGCATTCCTTAGAAAGACAAAATAAAATCTATAGATGTTTCATTCATTCACTCACTTACTTGAAAATACTTAGATTTGCCAAATATGATGATTACTAAATATCCTAATGTTTTAATTACATAATTATATAATTAAGTCCCACAAATGGTAGTGCAATAATAGGTAAATAGGTATCAAAAACCTGAACCACACAAAATTCTTAACATTAAATTACACTAGAAATGTAATTCTGCTTTTGTGAAGCATTTGTCTTCTTTTATTAGTTCCTTCTAAGGTTACACATTACAGCTTTGCCACTCTTGCCTTCCTGGGAATAGGTTGTATTGTTCTGCTCAAGATGGCAGAGAAAAACCAAGAAAAAACCCTGACTTATTTTTTTTCTCTCTGCCTTATGCTCCTATAACTGGTGTCCTTCTGTGTTTTATATGAAAGACATAAGTTACTTGGATCTGAGTGCAGTAAGTGGATCATTGTAAATCTGGGAGAAATATAGTTATCCATAACCCCAGGAGTATGGCTGAACCGAGTTTGAGTGAAGACATTGCTTCTGT
The DNA here is from genome assembly GCA_004027875.1 of Aplodontia rufa. NCBI lineage: Eukaryota > Metazoa > Chordata > Mammalia > Rodentia > Aplodontiidae > Aplodontia > Aplodontia rufa. The sequence goes on from PVKS010000887.1 coordinate 33,259, forward strand.
ATTTCAATAAGCATAGCAAAGGTTAGCAGCAAAAATGAGAGCTGATAAAAATGAAGGGAATAATAATTTAAACTCAATGTATGCAAGCCATCATTTAAAATTTATTTTTTTATTTTTAACTTTTTTATTTGTTCAACATAGCCTTTCACATTGGAGGGAATTGCTGCTACGTATTCATGCATACATGGATATTGACGTAGTAAGTTAAGGCCGATCCTAGTCCAGGATCTGCTCCCCCTTCATCTATTTCCCAATCTCATGTTTTCTCTGTAATACCCCCATGCTATAATTGGAAATGAGCATTATACATTTGTATTAGTTTTTGAAATTTCTGAATTTCTCTGTCTGCCTGTGTATACTTAGGGTTCTCATGGGAGTTGAGTGTTCCTAGTTGTATTGATAACCCCCCTTATCCCTCTCTTTCCTCCTTGCCGCCCTCCCTTCTCCCCCTACTTTCATAGTTATGGTTCCCCCAGCTTATATGAAATTTCAATATGGTGAGTTTATTATTTAAACTTAGCTAACTTTCATCCTATCTTAGATTTTACTCTAGCTTCCACATATGAGAGAAAACATTTGGCCCTTAAGTCTCTGTGTTTGGGATATTTCACTCAGCATAATTTTTTCCATTTCCATCCATTTGACTGCAAAAGTCATGATATTGTTCTCTCTGACAGCAGAGTAGAACTCCATTAAAAATATGGCATGCTTCACAAATTCGCATGCTAATCTTCTCTGTATCTTTCCAATTTTAGTATATGTGCTGCCATCACTTGAAATTTATCAGTTCATCTAATCCTTCTAACAATTCCTTGAGATAAGAATTGTTATTACCCTTTTACAGATGAGAAAACTAAGGCTCAGGGAGATTAAGGCAACTTGTGCCCAATCCTACAGCTTACATGGCAGGACCCAGACCCAGCTCTGCGTGTTTCTTGAACTCCATGCTCTTTTTTTCACTACACTGTCCTGATCATCAGATATTTCCCTGACACCTGGATTTTCTGTTTTAGCTCAAGACATGTCCTGGAAGTGGCTTATGAAGACACCTTGAATGCAGGTAAGCAGAGCATTCTCTTATATTCTGACTTCTCTTGGAAAGTGCCAGGGTTATTTTTGTTTACTTGCTTTCTAACAGATTATCTAAATGGTTGCACTTATAATGAAATCTGTCTTACGCAAACAGAGCGAGATCCAGAAACAGCTGTGTTCTGCTCCCCAGCCTCTGAGCCTATTGGGGGTAACCTGCTCCAGGAGGTTTGAACTGGTGGGGAAGACACGTGGTCTATGCCAGTCTGCCTGTAAACACAACAACATTCCACTGAACACCCAGGTGCAGAGAGGGTGGACTGCCACTAGCATAAAGTTCCAAAGGCGACGTTCAAGGAAAACAAGACATGCTTCTGGTAGACAGATGCAGGGCAGGACCACCAGCTCCAGTCACATTGTCCTGTTTAGCAATGGCTGTCAATCTGGATTTACCAAGTGCTCAGCCACACTCAGAACTGTACAGAACACAGAAGGAACTGGAGATTTAGCTCCGCCCTGTGGCCAGCTATTGAAAACACATGTAATTAGAGAGCAATCAAATAGTATAGAATAAAGAGCTCTGGTATGTGATTCCGAATGCAAGTACTACAAATATTTTAAAAAAGCATAACCAATAAAGGACATGATTAATTATCCATGTATGGCCTAGATGAGGAAGATTACAAAATTTTATGTAAAATCATAAAAAGGTGATATAAAGTTAGAGGCAAAAGACATTCTCTGTTGGGAAAACCAAATATCATAAAGATTTGCAGTTTTTCTACATTCTTAATAGATTTAATTCTATGATGCCCAATGTGAGTTTGACAATTTTACTACAAAGTTTATTTGTTTGAAGGGGTAAATAAATTTTAATAAAACAAGAGTAATGATCTGTCACTACCAAATAGCAACATTCAAAAATTAAAATTTTGCACAGGAATAGAAAAGACATCCTAGAAATAGATTCAAATTCATTTATTCATTGATAATAAAGTTATGAAAGTTATACTAAGACACTTTTCAACCTACAAAATTATCAAGTTTTCAAAAGTACATGTAGGACCTCAACTTTAGAGACTATAGGGAAAGTGACAGCCACCTATATTGCCAGTGGGGCTATAAATTGGTAAAACCATTTTAGAAAGTAATTTGGCAAAATATTTCAAGAACCTTAAAAATATCCATAACCTTTGACCTGCTTATTTTCCATCTAGGACTGTGTCAGTAGGAAACAATTTAAAGGCATCCTTATAGAGACTGGTATAAAATGATGTTCACTGCACATTATCAAAATGAAAATACAGGAAAAGAAAAAATGAAGGGCTGGCATGGTGGCTCAGCTGTATAGCACTTGCCCAGCGTGTGTGAGGACCTGGGTTCGAAACCCAGCACCACATACAAAACTAAGTGTTGGAAAATGAAAAAAAAAAAAAAAGAAAAAATAAGGACTCTTTCTCTCTTACTCTTTCCAAGAAGAAGAAGAAGAAGAAGAAGAAGAAGAAGAAGAAGAAGAAGAAGAGAGAAAGAAGAAGGGAGAAGGGAGAAGGGAGAAGGGAGAAGGGAGAAGGGAGAAAGGAGAAAGGAGAAGTTGTTTAACAGATAAGGAAATACTTAACAAATTATGACATACCCACACATTTACTTAGCAGTCATTAAATCATGTTTTTAAAAACATTTGCTAACACATATGAATGAGGTAATGCTAAGTGAAATGAGTATGTAAACAAAAAGTGCTACATTACACAACAATAAGATAGTGTTAGAAAACAGACAACGGAAAGGAAAGAAAAATACAAAAATATAAAGAATCAACATTCTCCAAGGGTGAACTTTTAGTACTTTGATAATTAGAGAAAAGTGTTATTTCATAACAGTGAAAGACAGGGTGGGGGTTATAGCTCAGTGGTAGAGTACTTGAGAGGCAGAAATACATCCCTCAGTTTGAACCCCAGGACTACCAAAAAACAAAGAAACAAAAAAGACCCAGAGGGCAGATCATAGATACAATCATGGAAGAAAAGGAAAAGGACGCACAGCTGGTGTGTTTGCGTGTCAGAAGGAAGACAAGGTTGCCCAAAATAATGACAGAGATGAGAGGTAATAGGAAACAGTAGTGCACAGTCAAAGAGGGTGAGAGAGATCACCCTTAAAGAAGGCAAAAAGTTTGACTCTTTTTTATAAAGCAAATATCGCTGTACATACAGATAGTTTAATCTGGGGTATTCAAATTCCACAGATTGGGGAGCAATTAGGGAAAACAGTCTAAAAACAGTTCCTTAGTATGGTTAATAATGGTGGAATAAACCTTAAAAAAATTCTGGGCTACAGAAAAAGAGACTGAAACGTGGAGAGAATGTACAATTGGAGGGGTCTAAATTTATTTCAGTAGGAAATAGGAATGGTTTTTGATGGAAGTCTGGGAGAAGAGGAGAGAGCCACCATGAGTTAGGGATGTGGGCACTGGCTGAAGAAGGTGTGGGAGTTGGCACTGCCAAGAATGAAGGAGGGAGAGATATCTTGAAAGCATGAACAGAGCAGACCCAAATGTCATCAGGAAAATCAGTCCCAAGTTGTAAAAGCAATGCTGATCTATCAAAAAGCTGAAAATGGTGCTCTGAACGCATCTTGAAAGAGTGCAGTTACTGAATAATAGTTGGCAGCTATTCACCCCTTCAGATCCTGCAGGGTACTTAAGATCGGCCCCTCTAAAGCTCCCTCCCTTGCAGTGGAAAGCTTAGGACGCTCTGCTAACCCAGGGGGTGGACTCCGGAGCTGAGAGCACTGAGGCTGTCCCCAGCTCTGTCTTCCTGGTACAATGATGCTCTTAGGCAAGTTATTCAACTTCTTTCAGCCTGTTTCCTCATCTTAGATTTGGGATAATATGAATACCAACTGGATAGGTTTACAGTGGGGAATAACTAAAAAAATGAGTGAAATCCATCTATCTAGTTCTGGGTGATGAAGAAAACAATCAATCAATACTAGCTGTAATAGTCAGCTATTGCCTGACTATTGCTGGTTCTAAGTAAATCAAATGGGCAGTTCCTTGTGAATCCTAAGATAAAGCAAGAGACAAACAGCTTTCCCCTTTGGAATGATATTGAAGTTAATTCCTAAGGTCAGAAGTTTTTCGAAAATCCTACACAGGGTAAAACACTTGCTTGAAGATAAATAAAAACAGAGAGATGTATATCCCTTTTCTTTAATTAATTAACTGATTAGTTAATTTTGAGATGGGGGTTTCCCATGATTCCCAGGCTGGTGCACTCCTCCTCCTCCTTTAAACTCCTGAGTAGTTGGAGCTATAGGCCCAGCCACCAGGCCAACACTTACCACATTACTTTTAAAGCATTTTATATATATCCATGAGTGGCTTAATATCTCAGACACTTTCTGAGAAAAGTAGGCAATTTCATGACTGTAGAACATCATAAAGTGTACCTACACACACAACTATGATGTCACTAGACAATATAATCTTATGGGACCACCGTCATATAATTGGTGTGAAGTTGCCTGAAACATCCCTAAATGGTGAATGACTTTTATTTCACCTTCCTGTAAAGTGCATTATGTAATTTAAAAGCATTAATTAAATATTTTACACATGTGGCCACTGAACCTCATCCAAGATCACCCCACCATCTGCGCTTCATTTCACCTAGCTGCCTGGGCTACTGGTATACTGACCTGTCATTCTACTGTACAGCTACATACAACTATTGGAGTTGAATATTCAAATAAAAAAACTAATAAGAAAAGCATCTATATAAAATCTGAGAGATGATTCTTTGTCCAGAATAATCCATCAATATTAATTGACAAAAGTTTTTGTCCCATGTGACCTTTAGTTTACAGTGAAAGAAATAAGACTTACAGTTTTGTTCCCCTAAGAATTTCATCGCTATACACATTGGGGGTTTTTATTCTCTGTGACTCTGAAGTAAGAGAAGGCAGCCTCCGGTGCACTGGTGTTTTCCTGGCAGAAGTTGGTAATCCAGGACTATCTGAGATTCGTGCCAGGCGGTTCCGGGAAGAGGACAGAGTGCTGACCCCCATGCCAAATGATCTGTCCTCTTGCTCATTCCTGGGGGAGGGAAATCCAGTTAGTTGCTCAGATGGGAGAGCTCTGAGAGCAGTGAACACATCTACTGGAACCTTCCTGCAGGGTGGCACAACAGGGCCAAGTACACAGAACATCCTCCGCTAGGTATTGATTGAACAAATGGACAGACGATCATTTCCATTTCTATACCAATGAAGAATCATTCACAGGTCAAAAAAAATCTAAATTTTTCATTGCTTATAATCAAATGGTAGCAAAGCCCACCCGCTTGGGAATTCAAAACCACGTTCTGCTTTTTTCATCTCTCCTAGCTAATATGTAACAGTAATTATTTCAATGTTAATATCAGAGGAGCCTGCTTTTACTTTGGCTGGACTGCCCCTGGGATGTGCTCAGGCACACCTGGAGCAGGAGATTAAATAGGATCTTCACTGTCCCATGGCCCTGCCCTGTTTCCAGCATAGGGAAGTGGCTGTGTAACTCTTCCTGATACATACTGTGTTCTATCTGCGAAATACATAGGTCTCTGCTGAAGTGGTTTTGCTTGAATAGTCATCACACCATTCAAATCACTGTAGAAATTGTTGGAGAAGCGATGAATCTAAGTAAAATAATAATAATAATAAAACAAAATCCAGACATTCAAATTATTGATGCCTGTCAGGAACCATCCAAAAACAAATGACACAAACTGGCTAATTTGATAAAATATTAATAAAGGGATCATATTTTATAAATACAAGTTTCATTGTGAGATTTATGTTGCACATTCAACGAAGTGGGAAATCCTGCATTGAACTTATCAGAGCAGTTAAAAAGACCCAAAATTACAATAACCAGGTAGAAATTCTAAAAGTTTCTTTTGAACAGTTAAGAAGCAAAGAAGACTTAGTGTAAAACCCTCAGTCCAGAAAAAAAAATAAGCCTACCATGCTTAAAAATGGCTTAACTCACTGCTCCCTGAACCGCAAGCCTTGTTCCAGCCTGAGTCCTTCCTCTCATACACAGGCATTCTGGGTTTTTTGCTCCTATGCTAGGAATTCAAAACCACGTTCTGCTTTTTTCATCTCTCCTAGCTAATATGTAACAGTAATTATTTCACCTCTTTATTTTCTCTTTTTTAGTTTAACAAATCTTACCTATCATTTAGGGCTTAGTTTATGTCTTACCCTAATTTGTGAAAGATCTGAAATTTTTCCTCTGAATCCCACAGTACTCATGATCTAACGCATATCTGATTATAAATTATGATGGAGGCAATTGTCATCTGATTATCTTAAAAACTAACACTTATTGAGCACCTACTCCATGCTACGCATGCTACTACATCTCCTTAACTCTCACAGCTTCCAACTTCAGAGAGGACACAGATGTTGAAGTTGAGGTTTTGAGAGAAAGTGATTGATTTGGGATCATAGTGCTAATAAACGGTATCAGTAGGCTCCAAACTTGGATTCTATAGGCAAAGCTCAAACCCTCATTTGGACTAGTATCAATGATCTCCCCTCTTCACAAGCGTGAGTGCACTTTGACCTGCTTGGTATGGCTTCACTCCTTCCAGATGAACTGTAGACGGTACACAGCTCAAGACCAGGAGTCTTGTCTGATCCTTTTTCTCTGGTCTCCCACATAAGAAGGACTGTGTAAAATACTAAGTCCAAACTCCCTAGCACGCTGAAGAGTCCCATGAACAGGTCCACACTTTCTAGGCTCACCTGCTATCAGATATTTGAATGAGAATAAAATATTATATGGTTATGTATGCCAGAGTTCTCACATCTTTCCAGGCCTTGATCCTCAACCATCTTGGATAACAAATGATTCTCCTTGTTATATAGATAAGCAGACTACAGTGCAGAAGAGTTAACATGTCCAAAATAATCTTCCACACAGACTTCCACATTCCAAAGCCCATTTTAGTCACCATGCCCTTCTCTTCCTACAGTTCTATTCACTGGCCCCTAAACACATCTATCTTTCATGCATCCACATCTCTGTTTGCCTGAAGTGGCCCACCCAGAATTCTTACACACAAAAGTCATTTGTTCATGTTTCTGCTCAGATTTCACCTCTGATGTCAAACATCAACTCCATCCTCTAATCAGGAAGAATCTTTCTTCTATTGATTTTTTTACAAAGTTGCTTAGAGCTTCACTAAGTTGTTGAGGCTGTCTATTAACTTGCCATCCTCCTGCCTTAGCCTACCAAACAGCTGAAATTAGAGGCATGGGCCACCATGGCTGGCAGGGACTCACTTTTATTCACCTACATATCTCCTCAAAACAACTAATATGGTACACTTAATATAGACACTAAATGTTTAATGAACCCAATGTCTACTCATTAATTCTTCTGTCACTTTGGTAGAAGGAAGACCATTTATAACTTTCAAACTGGCTAGAAACTTAGGGAAAGTATTTTTTCCCTTCTCCCAAAATATTGAAAATAGTTTCATATTTCAAAGCATCAAAGCAGTGTCTGAGTGTCCATTAAAGTTTGAGGTGGTTCTATTCAACATCATGAAATAATCATATTACATTTGAATCTTACTGACAAATACTGAAATATCTTGATAATAGAACTCAATAGAATGGTGTTCTTGATAAACTAAGTCAACAGGTAAAAAATTGAAAGAACAAGAGAGACAGTTGTAAATGCATCTACCTGGGGTGGATTCAGATGAGAAACCAGGGACAAGCTGTGAGTTTCAGAACTTCTGGATGGGGGGACGCTGGTGACATCAGTGCTAAATCGGGAAATGAGTACTTGTGGAGATCTGTTTTCAAATACTTTCAACTTTTCTTTCTGTTTTTTCCCTTCTGTGTCAACAGAAAAATTAATATTATAAGAAACATCAGATTATCTAATACTTAAAATTCACTCTTTGAAGAGAATATCTGCTCTCAAGTTGTCATGAGTCTGAATTATGACCATGATTAAATACATTGCAGTAGAGAGCACAGACCCCCATGAGCAACTGGCTATGGTAGTACATTCCCGTGGTTTATAGCATAACAGAGATTACATAATGGAGTAAAAAAGATTCTCAGTCCCATGAGAAGCCAAACTACACACAAGCAGACAGATGAACTCAGAAATTTCAAAAATTAATATACATGTATATGCTCATTTCTATCCATAGCATGGGGGTATTACAGAGGAGACATGAGATTGGGGAATGGATGAGGGTAGGAAAGATCCTGGTCTAGGATTGGCCTTAATTTACTATGTCAATATCCATGTATGCATGAATATGTAACAATGATTCTCTCCAAAATGTAAGACTATGTTGAACAAATTTTTTAAAAAAAGATTCTTAGTGTTTTATAAAATCCTTATTAATCATTTTGATTGGAGAACAGTATTAGAATTAACATGGTCTTTGCCTTGTTATATCATCTACATAAATCTAGCCTGTAATGTCCACCACTGATATTTCTGTGATTTGCTTTTGCTCAATGTTAGGTGGTTAAGAGAACAATTTAGGTGTTGAAATGAAGATAAATGAAGTGATTATTAAGTTAGCTATGTTCACATTTTATCATAAAAATAACATTGTGAAATATTAAAAACAAGCAAGTATCTCCTTATTAAAGAGTTAGATGATTTTTTTAAAATTTTTACTATAATAAAAAATATTGTGACTTGGCCAGGCATGGTAGCCCATACCTGTAATCCCAGCAACTTGGGAGACTGAATTAGGAAGTTCAAAGCCAGCCTGAGCAACTTAGTGAGACTCTGTCTCAAAATAAAAAAAATTTAGAAAGGTCTGGGGATGTTGCTCAGTGGTTTAGTATCCCTGGGTTCAATCTCTGGTACCAAAAAAACAAAAACAAAAACAATTATGACTTCCGGTGTCTTTCTTTTGCATTTCTGAGTCTCCCCGACCCCCTGTGCATAGACATTATTTTTATAACTCTAAAAACAGCAATGTCCTTTTTGAAATGACTGAAGATCACCTGTAAGGAAAGGCAGAGCCCCTTCTCTTCTCATCCCAAGCCTGGTCTAGGAATGGCTGAGCTTGAGCTGGAGTGGGAGCACAAAGCAGGGAAACAGGGGTCTTTGTCCTTTCAGGAGGTTAAATTCTATAAATGAGTACCTGTGAGTGTAGTTTCCCAGGATTTTCTAATCAGTTCTTGTAATATTTCTACCACATTTGTCCAGACATGATCAAACACATCTGCTGCCACAGCATCTTTGATACAGTCATGAGGGGAAACAGGAGGAAGTCCATGCTTACACCACTTCCTGCCATGGCGAGCCGGTTTTTGTTCAAGATGTTCATCTCCTCTGTGGATGAAAACCCAGTGTAATCATTAAAAGTGTCACTGGCTAACGTTAAAGCATCTCTCTCTCTCTCTTTCTTAAAGCGCTTAAAGTAATTCTATCATCTCTCCTTCTTTGTCTCTTAAAGTAATTACATCTGTCACGCATGCATACATATATTTATACATATATAAATAAACAACATTGTTTTTAAATAACATATTGCTATTTTTAAAATATACACATTTTTTGTTGATCATACTTAGATAAAGCTGGGGAGGCCAAAAGAAAACAGAAAAACTAACTGTTCTATTTTTCCTTCTTCCCTTCCTTCCTTCCTTCCTTTTCTAGTCTCTGTTTCATTTTTCTGTGCTGATTTCTGTTATTTCCTTCTTTTACTCTATTCTTCTTTCTCTGGCTCCTTTTGGCATAAAATTCATTTGCTTCCTTGAGCTCTTTCTTTCTTTATTTAAATGTAGGCATCTATTGCTGTACACTTCCCTGTTAGAACTGTCTTCGGTGGTATTGTATTGCATAAGGTTGAGTATGCTGTATTTTCCATTTTCATTTGTCTCAGGATATTCTCTTTTTTTCCCTTTTGATTTCTTCTTTGACCCATCAGCTGTTGAGAAGTCTGCTGTTTAATTTCTATTGGTGAAGTTTCCAGTTCTCCTCCTGGGATTGACGCTGTGAATTCAATTTTCTTAAATTGGTTAAGACTTATTTTTGCAAGTAGCTATTTTTTAATGTATTGAATTTTAATTATGAGGCAAACCACTGTTCTACATCACTCCTAGCTTTTTTTTTTAAAGAACAAAATATGAATTTAATGCAGAGAGGAGAACTTCCCCTTCGCCCTTTGTAAGGAACCTTGAGTCCCGGGCACGAGGGCCTCTGTAGCCTCGTCCATTTTTATTGGCATTCCGGACACAGCTCTCGTTTCCTCTCTGTTCCTTGCTGTTAAGAAGGCAGGGAAGCAAGCTATAGCACATATACTTCACACTAGGAATCTAAACTCTTTGGGGAGTACATTGTTCTCAAAAGGACAGAAATCTTTTGGTTAAGTAAAAAATACACAAAACATGAATTAAGCATGTAACAAAAACAAACATCAAACTGTTACTCTATGAAGTCAATGTCAAAATTCTATTTACTCCTCTTTTTTGTCAAAAGCAAAATATTCTTCCAACTTTCCATCCACATAGTAAACCTCTTCCTCCAGGGATGAATGTTCTGTTGGGTCAGCAGTCCCTGTGCCTTCAGGGCTTGGCAGGGCAGAGGCTGAGAGTGATGCTGGAACTATTTGAGAACCAGAGATACACAGCCTATGAGGGAAAAAAAAAACAGATCCTACATGGGATTTTGTAGAACAATAAGAATGTAATGCTGGCATGATCATGGTGGATCTTTATAGTATCCATAAAGTACAGAACCTCAAATTTAAAAATCATTAAATATTACATTAAAAAACTGATCCTTAAAAGCATTTTAACATGCACATCATTAAAAAATGTAAGGGCTTCTTAAAAGCCTAAACTATTTTATGTCTCTGTACCCTCTTTGCTGTAATGAAAGGATGCCTCAGCTCACTTCCACATAGGCGCGAATGGCGTAAAGAGATTTATTAAACTCTGTAAACCATAGTGGTGCACACCTGTAAGCCTAGCTATTCAGAAGGCTGAGGCTGGAGGATCACAAATCTGCGGCTACCATCAGCAAATTAGAATATTTTTTCTCAAAACAAAAGATAAAAAGGGCTTGGGAGTGTAGTTCAATTGCAGAATGCTAGCCTCGCATGCATGAGGCCCTGCCTGGATTCAATCTCCAGCACAAAAAAACAAAAAAACAAAACAAAAAAAACAAAAACCAAACAAAACCCCAAAACAACCAAACGAAAAAATCCAACAAAAACCCAACCAAACAACAACAACACATACAACACACACACACACCTTTTTGTAAGCCAAAGAAAATAGGGTAAAGTTTTACTTCTTTTCTGCTACTGCCTCGAGGCTTTAAATCTATCACAATGAGGCATTTTTGATTAAGCCTGAATTTCTCAATGCTTTTAGAATCAAAGCTGAAGTTAACTTCTAAGCACATGTTTTTATATTTCATGCATATTTTACATATATTCACACATAATAAATTTAGGATTAGAAGCATCTTGTGAAAACATATTTGGTGGAGCCAAGGCTCCTGGATGCGTTAAACATGAAAAAGGATAACTAAAATACATCAACATATACTTTTTGGAAGTAACACATAAACGTACTGTCTGATGTTGCCGCTGCATTCAGGGGCATCAGGTAAGGGTTTGCGGTCAGCAGAATGAGGCGAGTTGCCCTGGAAGTGTTGGAACCCTTCGTCAGTTGGCAGGATGAGCTGTTTTCCTATTACTCTGTGAGGGAAAGAAACTAAGAAGTTACTAATGTCTTTGATGAGACAAGGGAAAACTGTTTTGTGCTTTTAAGGGCAGGATGCAATAATGATTTTGAAGGCATGGATATGATATCACGTAGTGTGTACTGGCACATGAGAAGCATCTAGGAGCCAGAGAAAAAGCCTGAGCTTCGGGAGGGTGAGGCAGACTGTTCGGATCATAGATTTATAGTCTGATGCCCAATTTCTGGCTCTCTCAGCCACTGACCTTATTTGCCTGTCTGTTTTTCACAAGTAAAACAGAATCATATTTATCTCACAGGACTGATGAGTTACTTAAAGATAATGCATATCACAGCTGGGTGTCTAAAGCAATGTAGGGTATAGCAAAATCTCCTCTCTGTACCAACTAACATTTACCTAATGAATAAAGACATATAAATATATGCACTAATCTTATATACCTAGCAACCTTTTCTTTTTTCTTCTCTCTTTCATTTTCATCTTAACAATGCAAGAGAGCAGTGACAGGATCAGGTTTGAGCTCCTGAATTTTGGATAACTGAGACATCCCCAGAAAAGCACACATGTATAATTAACATCTAATGGACACATTATACGCTTTAGGTCAGGGACTTAGTAAAGATTGAAAGGAAAGGTTTTAATTAAGGTTATTTTTTTCCTAAAGTTCCCTGATAAAGCTAACCAGAAAATTCAGGTGCACTTCTACGAATGTTCTAATTTATTCTTCCCACATATAATGTGGAGGAATTTGAGATTACTGAGATGAACTTCCCCTAAGTCGGTTGGCTGAGTGACAGGAAGGAAAGCTTCCCTTTACATGCAAGTTGTATTCTCCACCTTTGGTATAAAAAATAATAAATAACCTTCTTTACATCAGGAACCATGATGAGATGGAAAGGTTCATTCACCCAGTTATTCAGCAAATTATTACCCTGCCCCCTGGAGCCCTGTGTTCTTAGTAATGACAGTCACCTGCTGCTCACATATACTGAATGTGAAGGTCAAAGATCACATCTAACAGTCTCACACTTGTTGTATAAGTAATGCCTTTCTCCAAATGAGCTAGATTTGCTTCTCATAAATTAAGAGGCACTTGGATGCTGTCATGCCTCAGTATTTCCTCAGGCATCATAACAAAGGATGCAACCTGTCAGTAAAAGACTGTGTTCTGGATACTTATTTTGATTGGGGAAGTGCTTTCTGTCCAAATGTATTGATTGTTTAGACCAAGATCAAGAGTGCTTACTCCAAAAACCCCTTCCAGAGAGCTTCAATGAAGGTTATGCCTACCTCAGATGGAGGGATCTTCTTGCCCATTCACCACATTCAGCCACTAGATTCTGGGTTTGAGGACTTACTTTCCCTTCAAATAACATTTCCTCGACCTCCCAAAACAACTGCTGTACTTTCTGTGCATTGGCTTTGTCAAACTCCTGAGATAGAAATGCACATTTAGTTAGAACCCTGAAAGCTATAGAAATATAGGTTTCACACTCAACAACATTAAAATATTTTAAAACCCATTAAAGAGGAGAGAGTATAATAAGGCAAAAAGAATGTGGGCTTTGCAGTAGGTGCTCTGATTTTTACTTTTCTAATCAATTAGCTCTCATTCTGAGCCTCAGATCCTTGGATATTAAAGAGGTAATTGTCCCTTGCATTATGAGATGTATTTGAGATTTTACATAGATACAGATACAGGCATGGGTGCACATATAGACAAAGACATCAAATTGACGCACAGACCCACACACTCCCACAAATCTATGCACACATACATACATGGACATAAGTCCCTCACATAGTTGAACTCAACATGTTTAAACACACCTGAAAGATACAGGCCATTTTTTTCTTCTAATGATACCTTGGAAAAATAAGTTACTTTTGTAGAAAGGGGCATCAACCATCCTTTCATCCATAAAGCAGAAAAATATGCAAAAAAAAAATCTTTAGTTGTCCTAAGAGGTGTGGTTGTTAGGTGTGATCAGAGAATTAATTTTTCCCATTTGGCTAACAGATTCTTGCACTGCAACTGTAGATACCTGTAGACAACTGTAGATAAGCTTCTCAGCATCCCTAGGTGGTTTCTGTGGGAAGGTAACACTCCTATCAACCAACCAGAACATTACATTACTAACATAAACATTACTATAATTGGGAGAAACAACCCTGTGTAGGCAGCCTCCAAGACAAGATATCTAGCCATGTTTTCTCCTGGGAGAATGTGAATCTGAAATCTAATTTGCAATTTAAAGGAACCAAGTCCAAGTCCAAGTCAGCTGGACATACTTGACCTAAAATAGCCATTTCATGTTGTTTTTCATCGATTGATAGTCATTATTGTATGCGTTAGTTCTTCTTTCAAATTGATAACAAACTGGATTCCCAGATTACAGGGGAGCTGAATTATTTCTTTCAAAATGCAAATAAAAGAAAAACTAATAATAATTTGCCTCCTAAGAGACTAGATGGCTGGGGCATGGAAGAAAGCTGACTTTCATTTATCTATCTTTTGCATTTTACTGCTTTTGCAAATATTCTATCAAAAAGTAACTAAAATTTTTAAATGAAAATGAATAGGAATCATATGATCTAGAGTAATTTAAATTCTTTAAATAGAAGTCATAAGACTCTCCCTGGATCATTTCATGAAAATTTGTACTGCAAGAATGCCAGAATACGGACATGACGAAGCAATGTCTCTCACCCTTTTCAAGGGTATGCTGAAAAGGAAAAGGGTGTGAGGGTTTGCAGTGGATGGACATGCAGATGAGGAAGAGGTGCAGGTGACTGTCCCGCTAACTACATGAAGAAAGGTTCAGATGAGGTGAGGAGTGGAGAAGTGCTCTTAAAGAAAGCAAAACCAAAACCAAAAACCAAAAACAAAAAACAAAACCCCAAAAAACAAAACAGCAAACAAGAGAATTAACAAATCGACCACCCAGGGCGCCATAACAGAGCCTCTGCCTCAATGACATGGGCTTTACAGAGCTGTGTCCCAGGATGCTCAGAGACACTGCAGGGATAAGGAGGCACTAGACGGTGGAGCCAGGGTGCTTAGCAGAACCCAAGTTGTAGCTAAAGCTCACCCAGTTAAAAATTACACTCTCACAAAGAACCAAATTAGGTTCAAATGAATGACTTCTCTTTAGAGTTAGAATATAAAAGTAAAACATCTGGTTTAGAATATTAGGAGAAAATTCTCTAATCATGGAAACGCTTCACAGTTTTGACTTTTCCAAAATTGTTCTCTTATTGGCGTTCCTAATTGTCAGAACTTTTATTGTGAATTTCCAGCCACAGATATCATACAAGGAGTCCTGTAGAGCTTAATGTGGGCAGGATGGGAGGGTGGGAAAATTATCAATGGCTTCTTCTCTGGGCTATGAGATTAAATGAGTGATTTTTCCCCTATATTTTGGTATTTTACATGTAAGATGGTAACATGTAAATACTTATATATAGATGGGTGTATTTGGTAATGCTTTTATAAATGATAAGAAGATTTTTTTTAATCTAAGAAAGAAATTCTTCATATAACTTAAAATCACAGTATTATCAAAAATATTCTGAGACAGGGCTGGAGCAGTGGCTCAGTGGTTATGGTGCTTGCCTGGCACGTGTGAGGCTGCGTGTTCAAACCCTAGCACCACGTGTGCAATTAAGTGTGGGAGCAACGAAAGCCACACGAAAAACTAAATAAAATTGATTTTCTCTTTCTCTCTCTCTCTCTCTGACCCCCTTTCTTTAAAAAAATATTCTGAGACATACATCATCTCTCCAAGAATAAATTGAACTCCTCTCTGTAGACAAGCCAGTAGTAGAACTCTGTGTTGAAGACCCAGACCATGAATTGTGGGCTCCTGTGGGTGTGTGGCTTCCACTGGATGAAAACGATGACAGGGATTCACTGCTGGAATGAACACAAGTAACAGAAATAACATTTAATCAGAGTGCACTAATTTAAAACTATTTCTTTTAATGTATAATTTCCACTAGGTTGATAATAAAACTGCATTTTAATTTAATTTAATAAGTTCATGGTGCCCAATCACTGATTTTGTTTCCCACGTTTGTAATGGGAAATTTTTGGTTTTGTAATCAATAGGATTTAACAGGTTAATTCTCAATTCCTTTTTTTTTTTCGTACCGGGAATTGAACCCAGGGTGCTTAATCACTGAGCCATATCCCTCACCCATTTTATATTTTATTTGAGACAGGGTCTCATTAAGTTGCTTAGGGCCTTGCTCAGTTGCTGAGGCTGGCTTTGAACTTGCACACTCCTGCCTCAGTCTCCTGAGTCACTGGATTAACAGGTTAATTCTTACCGGGCATATTTATCAATGGCTTTCTGCACATTTCTTGTAAAATGTGTAGGTAAAGGATCTTTTCTTTTCACAGCAAAACTGTGCTTTCTGGAACCTTCTGACAGTCCTCTTCTGAAAAATAAAACGAAACATGAAAAATCTCCCTTATTTAATATAATATTCATTAAATAATATTCATTAAAACTTATGAATTTCCTTTTGAATAAGATTGCTGCTCTTCTCTTTCCATGTTCCCCTAAACACATATGCAAGTGTAAATACATTCCATATCTTAAAGAAACTAAGGGCTAGGACATTGTAATTTTAATTTTCTTAGAATCAAGGTGGCCAGTAATCTGTACGCATCTTTATGTGACCTGAATAATAATAACTTTTAGAGTCTTGGCCAGAGAAGTAAGTCACCCAAAACAGTTGGCAATATTTCAGACATGTCCTTACTCCAAGGCTTGGCAACTGAAACATGGGCTGGATTTCAGGTTGCTCCTTGACAACCTGAGGGTAAGGTTGTTCCTTACCCTTTCAAAAACCAACCAGCACTCCAGTGAAAAATCATTAATCCCATGTTAATTCTGAAATAGATCCAATTCTTTGGAATCACCAAAAGCCATACAAATCTAACCTACTTTACTTTAGCATTGTTTTTTGGTGTATATTCTGAGTTTTATAAAGTTTGAAAATATTAAAATTTAATGGAAAACTGTAGCAGAAGAAAAATCTAAATTTAAAATAAACTGTTAAACCTAATTGTAGCAGTTTGTGTTAATCATTAAAATGCCCTTTCTATGAACCTCTTAAAACATTTACTTCCCTCTAGTCAAAATTTCCTCCTGATGTTTAATAGTAAACTACTTCTGTTCTTAGAGTAGGAATCATATCCTCCCATTCAAATAAAACATATATTAACTTAAGATATCATAACAGGGGCTGGAATGGTGGCTCAGCAGTTATAGGCTTGCCCAGCACACACAAGTACGTGAGTTGAACCCAAGCACCACGTACACAATGAAGTCTCGGAGCAGCAAAAGTCACATGAAAAACTAAATAAAATTGTGTCTCTCTTTCATTGTCCCTCTCTCTTTAAAGAAAAAAAAGACACAATAATAAATGATGGAAAAGAATTTTCACTTTCAGTATTTCTGACAAAAAGACCATTCAAGTGTGTGTTGAATTTTTTTTTTAAATTTGTTTTTGCTTTCAATTAAAATGGTACCTAATTTTTGGGCTGGGGTACTTCAGGGGCCTAGCATGCAGAAGGCCCTGGTTTTGATCCCCTTAGCACCACAAAAAAAAAAAAAAAATTAAATAAAACAAACAAATAAATAAAATTGTACCAAATTTTCAACATTTTTGTTTTAATATACATGAAACAAATACTACCCTTACTTATGTATCTATTGTACTCTACACAAAAGGAACCGTAAAAACACATTAAAACTATAAACAGAGATTGGCAAGCACCTCTGTCTTCCAGAGATATGTTTTGTACAAAAGAGGATAATAGAATTATATGATTTTTCCCTCTCCCTCTGCTCATAAGTCATAAGTGCAACGAGAGGAGAAAGATGTTAAAGTAAGGGTTCCAGAGAAAAGAACATAAGGCAAGTTGTGAAGCTTCCATAAACTGTTCAGCAATTACCATTTACATTGTGACTCAATAACTTTTTAGTTAAACATAAAAAATACTTACAAAAGAACTGACCAAAAATCAACTAAAGAATTACATCAAATAGATACATTTTGAAACTTAAAAAGTATGCATTCAGGCTGGAGCGGTGGCCGAGTGGTTACAGTGCTTGCCTGGCATGTGCAAGTTCAAGAGTTCAAACCCCAGCACCATGTACACAACGAAGTGTCAGGGCAACGAAGTCCACATGAAAAACTACATAAAAAGTATGCATTCACATATGAGCTAAGGTGTTACTGAGAACAAATTTTAAAACACAGTGTGAAGCATTAACTAAAACATAGTTCCTTCATGATATCTTAACAGTGGGCTCGAATTTGCTCTCCACTGACGCTTTGAGCAAGTCACTTGCCTTCTCCCTGACGGTAACCCACATCTGTAAAACAATGACCACACAGAGGTCCTTCCCTTAGTCTGGGTCCAGGACTCCCTCTGGATGCCTGAAACTGGCCAGCACTGAACCCTATTTCGACCCTATTCTTTGCTATTCTACACAGGTGCCTAAGATAGTTCTCGTTTCCTTATATCTCCCCTTGCATTTTGTGTCATACAGATCTCTTGTGGCATTTTAAAATTGTGATCTTGACACATTATTAATATCTGTAGCATCTTAAATAATGCTTGTCACACAAGAAATGCTTTTTGTTTACTGAAAGAATCAAAAAGCAAAGATTAAATGAGTGACTCAAACACAGAACACATTCTACTCTGTAATTACTCTGAATGTCATGCTTACCAAAAAAGATCATGTTGGGACCAGACATTAAAACATTCTCCAAAGTCAGGACATTTCTGGAGAATTTTAAAGTTTTTTTTTTTTAGTAGAGAATGGAAAGTTACAGCTCTTTGAACAGCTTATACTCACCTGGCAAACGACTTTTACAACCAAATGGAGCCTCTGCTGCACTTACCACCACTCCTCTTCGAGCTCATAGCTCATCTGCCCTTGGTGCAATCAGAAGCAAAATTCACTCATTGGAAGCATGCCAGATATATATTTTTTTTTTTTGAGAGAGGGAAAGTGAGAGAGAGAGAGAAAGAATCAATTTTATTTAGTTTTTCTTCTGGTTTTCGTTGCTCCAACACTGTTGTGTATGTGGTGCTGGGGTTTGAACCTCGATTCTCTCACACATGCCAGGTATGTGCAATATCCCTGCTCCAGTCCTATTTTGTTTTCAATGAAGAATAATTTCTTCTTCTACAATATTTATTACTTTTTTTGGGGGGGAGGGTCTTTTCAAACTAAAAAGAAAATGTATTTCAAAACGGAGAAACTAATTTCTCTCTTCACATTAACATCCTTTCTAAAGCTAGCAGTCCTGCACTGGAAAGCAGCTGGCAGTGGAGGAAGCAGGGCAGGGACATGTGCAGTGAGCAAGGAGTTTCTATCAAATGGATCTTTAAAACACTAATTCCACACTGGATCCGCAACCTTTTTTCTCCTTCGCTTTTCCCTTCCTCATCTTTCTGTGCAATTTCTTGAACTTCAGAGTTCAGGGTCATAACATACAAATTTGACAACAAAATGCAAAAGAAACTGAGCAAAGAGGAATTTAAGCCCAATCCCAATGCCTGCCAAAAGTTCCAAGAAGACAGGAAAGGAGCTGGGAGAGGATGCAGGACACTGATGGGCCTTTTTCTCCAGGATCCACAAGCTACTAACATTGTGAATTCAAACAAAGCCTACATAATATGTCTTCTCTTTTTAATATTATGTTTTGGTCCTTAGATTTCTCTGCGCTCTAACCAAGCATTGAACTGATATTCCATGCATAACATTGAACACTTTAAATACCTGTAACGATCAACTTCTATGTGTTCTATACAGTCTTAGAAAGTGTATAAACTTACAGGATTCATTCCAGTCTATAAGTTTTTAAAAACTTAAATGTGATGGACTCTCTCTTAAGGATATATTACATTGTACACAGACATGTGACAATTCTACGCTAGTTCCTTTCTACTGTTTACATTTTAGAGATAATAAAATACTACTTGTCAGTGCATTTAATTTGGGGACAGGACCTAGGTTCCCTCAGGGCAGGACTGAAGTGCAGCTACTAAAGTATAGCATTAATTTGTTGGTGCATCAAAGTGAAAGCTGAGCACCAATCTCCAGAGAGCTCCATTCCAGCTGTCAGGGAAATGATTAATCATCTATTTTTACTTTTTAGTGTTCCTCTTGATAGCCCACAAACCTCTGCCACATTGTCCTGTAGAAATTCAAATATTAGACAGTGATCTCAGTTTCAGTTTCCAAGCGCTTCCATTTGAAAGGAGTATCTGAAGTGAGCACTGTTGCTGGGTTAAAGCACAGGATGGTTTTCTGGACTATATATGGCAAACACAGGCCCAGCCACTTAAGGGTGGCCATCATGAAGCTGCTCCTCCAACGTGAGCACTCACATCACTCTGACTTAAGATAAAACCGGAGGGGTGGCCCACTCCTGTAATCCCACCTGCTTGGGAGGCTGAGGCAGGAGGATTGCAAGTCCAAAACAGGCTGGGGATGTGATTCAGTGGTTAAGTACCCTTGAGTTCAATCCCTGGTACCAAATAAATAAATAAAATAAAAGTTAAAAAAAAAAAAAAAAAGAAGTCCAAGAAGCAATCAGGGCTCTGGGGACCTGATGGAGAAGTAAGTCACGAATGCTTCTCACAGCAAGTTAGCAACTTCACTTGGGAAAACCGGATGATGTCAGAAGGTCAAGATTTCATGAATGGATGGCAGGAAAATACAGAACAGAAGGATTCCGGTTTTGCAGGCAAAAAATAACGATGAATAAATAAAAAAATAAATCACGCACTTCGCACAGAAAGGATAGGACAGGGAATTAATCCCACTTTCTCTCCCAGATGAACACTTACCCAATTACAATCAGCCCAGGGCTTTGGCTCGGGTCCCCGGGTCCGGGACCCACGCCCCGAGGCCTGGGCGCCCCCGGGCCGTGGGACGCTCCGCGGGCCCCGTGCAGGCAGCGGGCGGCCGCGCGCCCCCGCGCCCGCGAGGCCTCGGCTCCGCGCCGGCCCAGCCCTGCGCCCCTCGCCGGGTTTAGCCCTGCGCGTGCAGCCGGGCCACACCCGGCGACCGCCGGCGTTCAGCAGCGCGGCCCAGGGCGCTCGGCGCCGGAGCTGCGCGGCCCATGGGCGCGGCTGCTCGCGGGGCGCCCAGCACTCGTGCCCTGTCCAGATCCCTCGCCCCGCAAAGGCCAGATTCCACTGCGGCCCGCGACACCTCCCGGCCCTCTGCGCGCCCTTCCCTCTCCGCCCTTGGCGACAGCTCCTGCAGGGTCCGGCCGGGCCGGGCGGATCCACCTCTCCCGCTCCACTAATCCCGCTCGGCACCGGGCGTTCCCACTGCCCTCTGTCGGCGCGCCGCGTTCCCAGCTTTTCGCCCCGAATTTCCTGACCCAGGGACCGCGCTTTGGCCTTCTCGGGCCACAGCACAGCGCGCTCTAGACCTGCAGCACCCCGGGGTCCAGCCTTCCCACCCTTCCCCGGGCTCTTTCTTGACCCGAGGCTCTGTTCAGATAAGTGTTTCCTGTCTTCCTTCTTCGAAATGGATTTTTAACTCACAAGAGAGAGAGAGAACTACTGAAAGATTTCACCTACTCCCCGTCCCCACAGGGGATGTGTAGATAGGGGTGGTTTGGGCAAGTGAGGTTTAGAAGAAGGATGCAAGATTCGGTGTAGCAACTCTAGGCTTAATTATGCTCACCAAAGATTTATATCCTTTTATGTCCGGCCTCTCCATCTGCAAATATAAGCTTTAAGTCACACAACGCAGTAAGTTTTCTACAAACCAGAAAAGAATGTTCTCTGGTTTGTAGAAAACTTATATGTACCTGTTTTAATTTTGGAGTGATACAACTGTTGCAGGACCAGATGCTAGACTCTAGCCATCACACTCATAAGCCATCGGGAATGGATACAGTTAACCCCAGTAAAATACATTTTCAAGGCCACGTCTTCAAGGCTCGTTCCACTATGAATTTTTAATAATTATGATGAATAAAATGGATGCCAGTATGTTTTCCAGCCCCAAACTGTCCTATGTGTTCTCCTTTGGGATCCAAAGTCATCTACATTTCAACAGGTACAGAGAAAGTGAAAAAAATTTTTTTGTTTACATAGCTACTGAAATTTATAAGGACATTATTTATTTTGAAATGATTCCAGGAACTTACAATAAGTAATATCTGATATTAAATACGTAATTTTTAAATGAAAAATTTCTAGGAATAGCCTGTTAAGCAAGGTGCAACTACGTGCTAGATTGACTTTGGGATTGAAATGTTTGATGCTAGATTGATTTTGGGATTGAAATGTTTGCTGTAGTATTGCCAGAAAGCCACTAGATGTCAGGATTTCCCTTCTTTCCCAGATTTTAATTTCATTATTTTTGGGAAGATTGAGTCACTGGATTTTCATTCCAGAATAGATGGAGAATCCTATTTAGATCAGAAATCACTATTGCAATAGAGGAGATCTGGCAAGCACAGCCCGCAAAAGTGTTATGATAGTAGAGTCGCCACAGGTGAGCTGCATGCGCTTGCAAATGGGGCCAGAGGCCTCATACGTTTCTTCCAAGGCTGAGTCATCCTGAAAAGTTTTCTGTACAGAAAACCAAGGTCAAAAACATGTTTCCAAGGGCAAGCAGTTTTACCCAAATGGTTCTAGTCTGACTTCAAAAGTGCACCTTATGAAATCCAATCTCAAATCCAATATTCTGATTTCTGTTAAAGTTCTTTATATTTTTTCTGTATTTTAAATATATCAAATATTCTATTATAATGTTAACTAACATTTTCTTGAATTCATGCCACATGCTTAGGCCTTGTTTGAAGCACTTGAGAGAAGTCTGTATAGTTGTTTGACAATTGCTCACAGAAATTCCTCAGGGAAGGAATCGCTACTGTTAGTGCTGAACTGCACGTTAGAAAGCTCAGGTACAGAGAGGCTGCTGCCCAGCAGGGCCAGTGCTCTAAATTAGGCTATTGGCAACATGGTTTATTCAAGACATACCTCCTTCTGTGTGGGGCATACCTCAAAAGCCCTCGGTAACTGACGTGAACACGCTAAAGCTCACTGATTTAGCAAAGGAATACAGAGGTTTTAAATTGATGAAGTTTTCTTTGAAAAGACAGAGCACATGAAAAAAATCACAGTAATTTTTTTTATTATGAAGAATACAAGGCATTTAGAAAGTCCTCGGTAATCTATCAGGTTTGTAAACTTATCTAAAATTACAGAAAGAAAGAGATTTAGCATATTATTTAAAATAAAATGCCTTGGCCTGGAGCGGTGGCTCGGCGGTTAGGGCACTTGCCTGGTATGCACAAGTACACAGGGTTCAAACCCCAGCACCCACTTAAAAAACTTACAAAACTAAGTGTCAGAGCAACGAAGGCCATGTGAAAAACTCAATAAAAATGGATTCTCTCTGTCTCTCTCTCTCTGTGTCTCTCTCTCAATGTCTTTCTATCTTTAATAAATAAATAAATAAATAAATAAATACATAAAATGCCTAACTTCTGGAACCTTAAATTTTAAAAATAAATGCCAAAATAAGGACAATAATTATTAGGCAGAACTATATGAAACTGTCAGTGTTATACTGTTTTGGATCAGAGAAACAGAAATTTCCTGTTTCAATGTAATACACTAGGTAAATGGGTTCGATGACATTCTTCAGTATCCAAAAATTTTTCTTACTTTCCAAATTTTATTTTTCTATGCTTTCATCAGTAGAAATAATCCAAAATTGATTTATATTTTTATAAAGAATTCATCAGTCTTTCAAAATGAAAACAACTACCCACATATATTCTGTGAAGAATTCAATTTCCCAAACTATAACATCAAGTTGGCCATATTTTACTAAATTGTTTTTCATTGTTCGATTTCTTCTTTTTAAATAGTATAGCAGAAAGCAAAGATTTTGTAGCAATTGCTAGAACACTATTGCAAATTATGGTTTGCTTCAGTATAATTGAAATATTAAAATACAGTTCATCTTCTTATCCTCTACCTCACTATTTGTGAATTCCCCTACTTGCTAAAATTTATTTGTGTGTGCTCATTGAGACATAAATCTCTGGACCTCACCCCCCAAAATTTTTTTCAGCAATTCCGGGCTGAGAATTTGAATTTCTCAAAATTTCAAGGTTGGAGCTACTGCTGACCCAGGATGGCACCTTGAGAACCACAGCTCCAATTTATCTGCTTTGCATTTCTTTCTTCCCCATTACCCTCCCCCAACCTCCCTGAGTGCAGGGAAAATGTCATACTAGCCTTGTACTCTAGCCTCAGGAGTAGAGGAGCTATTCAAAGTCTTCATCTTACGAAGGAGGAAAGGGAGGTCCACAGCTAACTCAGTGTAGATTAGGGACAAGAACCTCAGATTTCCACAAACTGCCCGCACATGAAGCTCTTAGGCAGACCTTCTCTCACAGTGTGATTCTGTCATCATGAGTAAAATCCATTCTATCTTTGCGTGGAAACACTAGCCG
The DNA here is from genome assembly GCA_004027875.1 of Aplodontia rufa. Classification (NCBI taxonomy): domain Eukaryota; kingdom Metazoa; phylum Chordata; class Mammalia; order Rodentia; family Aplodontiidae; genus Aplodontia; species Aplodontia rufa. Next base: position 57,557 of record PVKS010000887.1, read on the forward strand.
AAGAACACTCACAAGACAACAGAACTGTTCAATTCTGTAGCAATACTAGGCACCAGGAAAAAACCTAGGACTGACGAAAAGGAGATATTCAGGAGATCAGAGGTTCCTCTTCTTCACGCTCCAGGACGCTCAGCTGACCAAAGCTGAAAGAAGAACTGGGATTTCCACACGCTCTCAGGATGGCTAATCTTGCTGCTTTGCCTCATGCCCCTGTGAAAAGCAAGAGCATACTCCTCCTCTGCTTAGCACAGGGTCAGGCATGAAGACGCTTTACATACAACTTGATTTCTATTTTAGGCCCAGGAAGATGCCACCCTGGGAACTTGCAGAAGTGGACGATGAAAGACCATACTTTTTTTACATCCTGATCTTTGAGGTTGAGCTGTGTCTATCATCAGTAGCATCTCACAATGTAACTAACTGAGTGTGATGGGTTCGCTCCTTGTTGAGAGCAAAGCCCATAGGCACAACCAGGCTTTAAAAGAGAGAGGAAAGATTATTACTTGCAGCACATAAAGAGAGAACCTGGGGACAATTCTCCAATTAGTGCTGCCCTGAACAAAGAAAGCAAGGGACTTTTATCCAGGAAAATCACACATATTCATGTGGGAAAGTCTATCATCACATGTGGAGACTGGCACATTCTTGAGCAGGCTCAGCTCTAGGTCATATATCACACGTTCAAAAAAACACAAAAGACAAAAAATGGTGGATAGAAATGCCTCTGGGTGGAGAACTTAGTATCGTAAGGAGTAAAGTTTACCCCAGGTCACCTAAAATAAGTGAGTCAGAGTCACTGGGTGAGTTCCTGGCTGGTTCCTTGTAAGTTTCTCTAGAGGGCCTTTTCTGAAAACCAAAAAACTCAACTGTGAAGAGGCAGCAATTCTCCCCAAGTCCCCAGTAAACATAAGTGATTATCCTGCAAAGTATCTGCCTAGCTGTTAACAACAGCAGGACTCAGCTAAGCAGCAATCATGGAGAACTTGTCTTAAAACATAAAGATCAGGTGGCCGGGAAAATGGCAGACGGCAAGCAAGTCACATCCCAGGGCTCTCTGTGACCTGGAAGGAAGAAACCCCAGGATAGCTACCTTCCAGCAAGGAGCGCGCATTGGAAAAGATTCGCCAAATACAGCACAGTCGGTGGGAGATCAGTGTCTTTGGAGACTTGGCTGTAGCAAATGGAAAAGAGGAACTTGTTCAGACCCATCTGCTCTCTGGTCACCGGTGACTGCTTGTTCGTCAATTCAGCAGCGGTGAAGACTCTGTTCCTCTCACTCTGACCACTTCAACCCAACAGAGAATAATTGCAAAAAGCTGTATTGGGCTGGTAGCAGGTTCTCTCCGCAACTCTGCTGTGGAGGAGCGGACAGACTCCCCCTCGCACCTAGAAGGAGGTCAGACTGTAGCATTTTTCAGACAAGAAGGCAGGACTACAGATCAGGGAGCCTAAGACAGAGCTCCCCACAATCCTGCCAGGATCCTACACTCTGCTGTTTATGGAGAGAGTACAAACAGGAGGTCTGCTCTGTTCCTAAACTGGGACGATGCCGTGGCATCCTTGCTCTGGAAGAGAGAACACTGTTCTCCTTCCCAGCCCTAAGTGGTGCGGGCTGCTGCCGTTTCCAGCACACCAGCAAGGCAGGTGGAACTTTGTATCAGAAACTCATTACCTAACACCCAACGCAAATTCAGTGGGAACTGACAGGAGAGCTTGGAGCCAGTGCAGTCTGCACGACAGTTAAATCAGAGATAATTGGATGGGGTGGGGGGAGAGCAAAGCAGCTGCCTGAGGGCAAACCCTACTCCTCTAAACCACACCAGACTCTGGGAATACAGTTCAAGACAATTGGGTGGACTTCACTGGTGATCAGCAAGGCTTCAACTCCATACATCAGATATGATTTTTTTCTTCTCTTTTAATGTGTGTGTGTTTGCGTGTAATAAGTGTTGCTGTGGATCTGTTTCCTCTTTCTACTTACTTATTTCTTACCTTTCCCTTGAACACTTGCTTTACTGTAAATATTAGTACTCACCACACCACCAGAGGTCAGGGCTGCAAAGCCCACTAGTAGTCCACTTCTCTGTTACCCACATCTACCCTACTCTCTAGCAATAGCCACTCTATTCTTCTAACACTCAACCCTGCCCCAACATCATTCCCCCAACCTCTCCCTCTGTCTTTCCCTCCTCTTTTTTTCTTTCTTTTCTTTTTAAATTTCATTTGTTTGTTCTTTTATTTTTATTTTTTATTTCTGGTAATTTGCAACAGTCTTAAAGTAACTGAACATATTGTTTCTTCATCCTTAGGGAAGGCCTGAATGAAAACCAAATGTGATTGCCAAACTTGATAATGCTTGGTTAGAGTCTGATGGTTAATAATGTTGTAACCAAAGATTGTTATTAATCCTACCATTCTACTCATAGGTGGTAATTAACATGGTATCAGTCCTAGAAGGAACAAAGTAACCAGATTAACACTGTTTATTGTACCCATTGGCCACTCACATTGTCTCTTACACCTTATCTTGTGAGGTATTAGACATCACAAAGGCCAATAATCAACTATAGATTGGGAAGACTGCTATTAATCTCAACTTCTCAAATTGCATTCAGCACAAGTTACCGAAGAGACAAAACCCCCACAACTCATCATCTCCCAAGTCATATACCTAAGAGGGCTCACAAGCCCACTTCCCAGCCCTGAAAATGAAGAAAAAGGGAAACAATTCTTCCCCTCAACCCTGAAAATGAAGAAAAAGGGAAACAATTCTCCCCCTCAACCCCACCTCCTCAGACAGGGAGTCTACAGATAGGGTCCTAGATAAAAACCTAGAAAAAAGTGTCAACAATTTGATTTTTAAAACAATCAAAGGATTGAAAGAAGAGATAAGGAAGGAAATAAGAGAGCAATTGCAGGAGCTGAGAGACCACTTTGATAAAGAGCTAGACATTATGAGAAGAGACATAGCACAGCTCTTAGAATTGAAAAACACAATCAACCAAATTAAAAGCTCAGTTACAGATATTAATACCAGAGTAAACTCAGTAGAAAATAGAATTTCAGCTCTTGAAGATCAAACATCAGACAATGAAGACAGGCTGAGCATCACTGACTTCAAGGAGGATAGACAAGAAAAGAAACTTACTGAGCATGATCAGAACTTCCAAGAAGTATGGGATGAGATGAGAAGAAATAATCTGAGAGTCATGGGGATCAGGGAGAACATAGAACAACAAATGAATGCCATAAAGAACCTTCTCAATGAAATAGGTGAAGAAAATTTCCCCCATATCAGAATTGATCTAGAAACTCAAATTCAAGGCATCTATAGGACACCAAACAGACCTAACCAAATGAGAAATTCACTGAGACACACACATATAAAATAAATAATAGAGAAATCAAGAAAAGAATTTTACAAGCAGTAAGAGAAAAACACTAAATCATATTCAAAGATAGACCAATAAGGATTATGATAGATTTTTCAGATTAGATAATAAAGGCCAGGACAGCATGGAATATTTTTTAAATATTGAAAGAAAATAATTTTCAGCCAAAGATACTATACCCTGCAAAACCCAGCTTTAAATGTGATGGGGAAATACAATACTTTGATGATAAGAACACATTAACAACATACATGAACACAAAACCAGCTCTTCAGAGAATACTCAAAGATAAACTTTAATCAGAGGACCAAGCTATCAACTCCCAAAGCCCATAAACAGAGGAAAGTCAATACAAACATAACTCACTAAAACATATCCAAGATGGCACAAAATACAGCAAAGTTCGCAATGCCAGGGACCCAGAATCACATATGTGTTCTAACACTGAATGTGAATGGACTCAATGCACCAATCAAAAGACACAGATTAGCTGACTGGATCAAAAAACAAAATCCAACAATATGCTGCTTACAGGAGATATACCTCCCAGCCAAAAACAGACACAGATTGAAGGTGAAAGGTTGGCAAAAAAAAACCTCTCAGGCTTATGGCCCAAGAAAGCAAGCTGATGTTGCGATCCTCGTATCTGACAAAGTTAACTTTGACCAAAAATTAGTCGGAAAGGATAAATGTCACTACATCATAGTAGAAGGAACAATACATCAGGAAGACATAACAATATTTAACATTTACGTCCCCAAGTACAACCCTCCCAAATATGTGGAAAAAGTACTCATGGACATTAAACCACTTATCAACTTCAACATAATAATTCTGGGGGACTTTAATACACCACTATCAACATTAGACAGATTATCAAAGCAAAAAATCAATACAGATAATTCTAACCTAACCAACTCTAAGAATCATTTGAACTTAACAGATTTTCAGAATATTCCATCCCAAATTGACTGAGTTTACCTTCTTTTCAGCAGCACATGGATCCTTCTCCAAAATAGATTGTATCCTAGTTCACAAAGGAAATCTTAGCAAATACAAAAAAGTTGATATAATTCCATATATCCTGTCAGACCACAACAGTATCATCTTAGCAATTAACAGCAAGAAAAACAATAGAAGGTACATAAATACTTGGAGATTGAACAATATCCTCTTAAATTAAGAATGAATCGAAGATAATATATCAAGAATAGAAATCGAGAAATTCTTAGAAACGAATGAGAATGATGACACAACATATCAAAATCTCTGGGACAATACAAAAGCATTCTTAAGAGGTAAATTTATAGCACTGAGTGCCTTCATCAAAAATCAGGAGAGACCAAATAAATAAACTTATGTTCCAACTCAAATCCCTACAAAAAGAGGAACAATCCAATCCCAAAGCCAACAGAAGGCAAGAAATAAAAAAAATCAGAGCTGAAATCAATGAAATTGGGTACAAAAAATAATACAAAGAATCAACAAAACAAAGAGTTGGTTCTTTGAAAAATTAAATAAAATTGACAGACCCCTAGCCAACCTCACCAGAAGGAAGAATGAAGTGAAGCAAATCAACAAAATCAAAGATGAAAATGGAGACGTCACCATCAACCGAAATCCAGAGGATTAACAGAACTTATTTTGAAAAACTGTACTCTTTCAAGTTTGATAATCTGGAAGACGTGGACAAATGCCTTGCCACATATAACTCCCCCAAGTTAATACAGGAGGACATTGAACATCTAAATAAACCAATCTCAGGTAGTGAATTTGAATCAAATGTCTTCCAAAAAAAGAAAAGTCCAGGACCTGATGAACTCTCAGCAGAGTTCTACCAGACCTTTACAGAAGAATTAACAACTCTCCCTAGTAAGGTATTCCATGAAATTGAAAGGGATGGAACCCTACCAAATACTTTTTACGAGGCAAATATAACCCTGATCCCCAAACGCAACAAAGACACACCAAGAAAAGAAAACTACAGAACAATTTCCCTAATGAACATAGATGCAAAAATCCTTAACAAAATTCTAACAAATTGCATCCACAAACACATAAAAAAGAATTCTTAAAAGTTATGAACAAAGACTCGTATGAAGCCCTTTTCTGCATGGCACTGTTGAGTCTTTGCTTTTCCAAATTTCCAGACTATATTTTCTTTCTTTCTTTTCTTTATTCTTTTTTAAGAGAGAGGGACAGTGGGCAGGGGATAGAGAGATTGGAGGAGAATCTGTTTTATTTACTTTTTCATCTGTTTTTCATTGCTCTTACACTTAGTTGTGTATGTGGTGCTGGGGTTTGAACCTTGAGCATGCCCAGCAATTGCTGTAACCTCTGAGCCACCACTCCAGCTCCTAGTCAATATTTTCTGTGCTTTTAAAACACAGGTTAGGCAATGTATTAATACGACCATAGAGATCTCGGTGCTGTGCTCCTGCGCTGGCTTTGCAGTTACCAGTTACATGGAGCTGGGCTACATTTGACGCTGCCTAGGGAATGTGAATGAAGGCAATTGCTTCAGCATCTCCTACCCCTCCCAGAGCAGTATCGGTAAAGCTTAGACAAGTGCTCAGGCATGTCCCTTGTCCCAAGACTTCCTTCCACATCACTGACACTCTGTAAAGTGGGAGGTAAATTTCTTAAGTTGCATTAAATATACATAACCTAAAATTTACCATGTCAACCACTTTTAAAGTATAAGAAAGAGAATCAACTTTGTTTAGTTGCTCATGTGGCTTTCGTTGTTCTGACACTTCAATGTGTATGTGGTGCTGGGGTTTGAACCTGCATCCTCGTGCATGCTAGGCAAATGCTGTAACTGCTGAGCCACCGCTCCAGCCCTGCTCCAGTCCTGCCTTTATTATTTAATGTACTTTGATTGTTCATATGGTTAGTACACTTCAAGCTTAGCAGTGGTGTTCCAAATACACTTATAATTCATATACTTGGTGTCCCTGTTGGAAGCCTCTATTTTTGCTCCACATGGACCATAAAGCAGGATACAACTCTATTTTCTCTTGTAAAGGATTAATGAATGATTCTGACATTAAATCACTAGGAAAAACTGTTTAGTGAAGATTCCCTTGGGAGATGAATGGTGATTTACGTTTGCATTATCTCAGTTCAAACACTCCCTCAGTTCTATTTCCAGCAAAGGTGGACTAGATTGTTTCAAACCAACCACCAGCTAAGAGCAACTAGAAAAGCTGCAATAATACAGAAACACACCCAGGAGCTAAGGTGAACTGGAAATAAACCAACTCATAGGACCTGAAACCCAGTTTAAAATCTTCCCAATGCTTGATTGGATTAAGACAACCTGGGATTGGCCCCCAGCTCAGTCTTTTTTAAGAAGCAAATGTAATCCTTTATTAATTTAATCTACAAGCAACAACTATATATTATTTACCAAGGACAATGCTGAAATACACAAATATAGAAAGATTTTAAAAAGCAATATATGGGTGAAGTGTTTGCACATGCACAGCTTAGTCCTTGACCTTAACAAAGATAAAAATATGTGTTCCTGATCGTAAGAAGTATTATGGGTAAAGATGTTTCCACAGAAGGTTTTGATTTACTTTTAAATAGCATTTAGTTGTGACATCAGCTCTTTTATCAAGAATTGAGGAGATTTAAAATGAACTTCTAAGGACAGAAAATTGCAATGAATTCTCCTGCAGAGCACATTTTCTTCTCACCTGTACATCATCTAACATCATGGTCCTTAACTTTCATATCAATCATGAGGGGTGGCTCTCTCCAAAAGTAGGATTAATTTTATCAGTGATTTGCTTTAGGAAATAGTCTATTTTCAGACTATCCTTTTCATTTACAGTTGCTTATTCTTGTTTGTGGGGAGAGTATGGGGTATAATTGTAACAAAATAATGGTTCATGAATCTGTACCTTGAATGCAAATGCCTCCTACAGAGGTTGTAAGAGAGAGAAACAAAGAAACATTTTAAATGTGACACCCAGACTCCAGCTGTGAGACTTGGGAGTGCGAGTTCTCAAACATCTCTTTTGAGTGTTCCTACAATAGAAACATTCTCAGTAACCTCAAAGGCTTTATGAAAAATACCCTTAGTTTTAATCTGCCTGTTCTATCAAAGATGACTTTGAAAGTAAACACACATTTTACCCTCACTAGCAGTAGTGCCCTGGTGAGTCACACTCTGGAAGGAACAAGAGCCCTGACCCTAACAAGGTGTCTGCAGACTCGCAGGATGTCAATACTCCCTCCATGGCTGACTTCAAACTACCCATGTGATGCCCCTGGAAAGACACACACCATTGGCTCCTGTCAGCTAAAGCAATCAGCAACAGCACCCTTCTGCCTTATGGGAAGGGAGGATTCTCAGAGAATCACACAAACTACAAGTTTTGCCTCTGAAATAACTGTCCTAACAGTCACAATTGTAATCAACTTTTGCTTTTGCATGCCAGGCAAGCACTCTATCACTGAGCCACTGCTCCAGCCCCGTTTTGTGGGAATTATATTAAAATTGAGAGACCAGATCTCACAGGGAAAGGTTACCCAAACAGGAATATACGTGAGGAACAGCAGACTCTTGAAGACTGGAATTTTTATAGCATGACAGGACATCATCTCAACCTCTTGACAGTAACAGAGTTTAGAGAGCACAGAGAAGGAGTCATGAGTATTAATACGACTCAACTCCTGTATGTTGCTTCCTTAACATTTCCTCCTCTACCTCATATTACTTTTTGCCTCTACTTCCAAATTTTTGATTATTCATGGTCCATGAAGTTCATGGCATCTGTTTTTTATGTTCTCTCAAAGTGTCCTTCAGCTTCAACTATTAATAATATTAATACTTATGACCTAACATTTATTAAGCTTCTATACTTCAGCCATGCACTCTGATAAGTACATTATGTGACTGAATTCATTTACACCTGACCACATCTCTAGGAGAAGGGCACCCACTGTCTTTCAACTCCCACGCAAAATCCTCATGGGAAACACACCTCATTACACTTACATGCCTGCCTGGGCAGAGCTTCCCACCTGCTAGCCAGCGAATGGATCCACCCTCCTCCTCAGGTTTCCAAGCTGTCTCTGATCAGCTATAGAAATGTTAGCATCATTGCTGTGTGTGTTTGAGAAATGGCCTGGGCTGCTTCCCTCTGCAAAGTCTGTAGTCAAGAGAGTCAAAGATATAGATGCAGGTGTCTTAGCACTGTATTCTTTCAGTGAGAAGGATATGGTTCAATATGGGGGTGGCAGACACACATCACAAAATAGCAAGTCAAGGGTCTGAAATGCCATTTTTATATACAGAAAAAGGCACTGAAATACGTTGACATGCCATTGTCGTTGCCATTGACCTACATTACTATGAACCCATCACCATGCTATATTCTATGGAAATGCTAAAGGGTTGACAACTAACACACCCTCTACTTCCAGTCTAGAGGAATACAGCTGAATTTCCTACTCATAAAACCGATATTTAGATGTATCTTGGGATTTCTGTCCTTTTCTGACCACAGATGCACATCTTTGAGAAGTGGAGGATGCAAAGAGACTAGACACTACCAAGTTGCGTGTGATGTGTATCTTCTCCTACACTCCATGCAATTTTAGATAGTTAAAATTTTATGGAGTGTAGAAGATTGCGAATTTTAAGAGTAGAATATCTGTCTAGCAGTTTTAGCATAAAAAGACAATTTTAGTTAAAAAAAAGTGTGACACCTAAATATTTGCTATCACATAATTATGTGAAACCATAATATTGGCTGTCGAGGAATGTGAAGGATCTGGGATTTCATTTTACTGTGTCTCAAGCTAGCATTTTAGTATGTGCTATGTTTTAAATACAGGGTGCCCCCCCAGAAGCTCCCATTAATGAAGGAATATTAAGAGATAATGATTGGATTATGAGAGTTGTTAACAGTAGGCAGGTGGGGCATGATTGGAGGATGTGGGTCACTAGGGATATGTCCTGGAAGGGCTGTTTTTTCCTCTCTTTCTCTTTTTACTTCCTTGATGCTGTAAGGGGAGTGGATTTCCTGCACTGGGCCCTTCCCTCACCATGTGCTGCCTCACCTTGGGCCCACAGCAGTGGAGTTGGCCATTTGTGGACTAAGACCTCTGATACCATGAGCTCCTCCAAAACTTTGCCTCTTTTGAGTTGATCTTATCTAGCATTTTGGCCACAGTGAGGCAAAAGCTAACTAAAATAATAAATTAGAACCAAGAAGTGGGGTCAGTGCTGTGACTAACCTGACCATGTGATTCAGAAGCTTTTGAAAATTATTTGCAGAAGAAATTTGGAAAAGTTTGGGAATGCAAGTTGGAAATTGTATTTTGTAAGAATATTGTAAGCACAGCTTAAAGGGTGATTCTGGTCGGAGCTCAGACCAGAAGAATAGCCATAGGAATGTAAACTGTGCTCATGAAGTTTCAGAGGGAAATAAGGACTCTGCTGAGAATTAAACTAGAAGCTACTCCTGTTATATTCTGGCAAAGAACTTGGCTACATTTTGCCTATGTACTAAGACTTCATGAGAGGCTGAATTTAAAAGTGATGGGGGGATTCTGGAAGAAGAAATTTCAAGGCAGCATAGCATCCATCATTAGCATGGATATTGTTGTCAGCGCTTAGGTTTACTGTGAGAATTGGGAGCACAAAACAGAGCTAAAGGATTCTAAAAACTTTCAGTTTGGCCAGAAAAGTGCATGTAAAGTTGAGGCCAAGAAAGTGGTGTTTGTTGAAGAAATTATAGCCCCTAAAGAGATGCTAAGTACTTTGTACAGAGACAACAGGAAGGGTGGTTTGAGGGCATGTTGGCTCAAGGATAAGGAAGGAAAAATTCCGGAGATCGTGTGAGATCATGGCGGGATGCCCTGCTTGCGCAGGGGACCTAGGAAGTTGCCTCACCATGTCACACAGGAACTCAAAGACCGCTGCAGCAATGATACCAGGGGGCCCAGATATTTCTCAAGCTGGTGGCAGACCTTGGCATCATCCATGTGGTGCCGGTTCTGCAGGAATGTGGGATGCTGGAGTTAATGGGCCATGGAATGTTTCACTACAATTTCAGAGGATGGCCTGATTGTCCAGGTAAAGTGTAGCAGGATTGGAATCCCTGTGGGCTGCCCATGAGAGGATAATATGTGAAACTGAAACTAGAATGGAGAATCCAGTGTTAGAAGATGCCAGTAACATGGACTGTCTGCTGTTGGATGTGGAGAGAGCCAGGCTAACAGAAAGCCATGTGCACTCCAACAGCCACAGCCAAAGCAGCAGGGCTTCCCAAGCCCTTTGGAGAGAACATTTCACAGCATTTTTCCTAGATTTCCTGTGGTGGTAGGGACCTGTTTGCTCTGCTGGCTTTCAGTCTTCTTTGTCCTTACCCTTTCTTTCTCTGCTCCTAAACTTCCTTTTTGGAATGGGAATATTTTCCCTATGCCACTATGTCCTCGAAATCTGTAGCTTGCTTTTGATTTTTGCAGGGGCTCACAGCTGACAGTTTGCCTGGGGTTTCAGAGGAGACTTTGAACTTGGACTTTTGCGTAATGCCGAAACTGTTAAGACTATGGGACTATTGGAGTTGGCTAAATGTATTTTTCATTGTGAAAAGAACCTGAACTTTTGGGGAACAAGGGCAGAATGTTTCCTTCTGAATATGAGGTGTCCCCCAAAATTCTTGTTAACAGGAGGATTCAGAGGTAAATAATTAGATTATGAGAGTTTGAATGGACTGACTAGGTGAAAACTATAGGCAGATAGGGCAGAGCTAGAGGAGGTGGGTCCCTGGGGGTGTACCCTGGAAGGGTTATTCTGTTCTTCCTGCAAGCCCTTCCTTTCCTGTATTCTCTTCCCCCCCCCTCCATTTCCTTCTATCTTTCTGCACTGGGTCCTTCCTCTGTGATGTGCTGCCTCACCTTGGGCCCAGAGCAATGGATTTGGCCATCTATACACGAAGACCTCTAAAACCATGAGTCCCAAATAAACTTTCCTTGCTCTAAGTTGCTCTTGTTTGATATTTTGGTCACAGCAACACAAAAGATGACTAGAACAGTGTGTGCCAATTTTGTAGATGGCTTGAGGAAGCATTAGAGAGTCCTGCATCAGAGATGAAAGACTTCATCACTTAGGGCAAAAGCAGTAGCCAAAGTATCAGAATTCGTGTTTGTTCCCTGAACTCAGTTCCACAGGGGTGGCCATTTGGTGCTCCAATGATACCAGCATGAACAGCTGACTATGTTACAAAAAACTCTGGGTGTGGGTGACCATGCTTCTATAGCAACTAGTGGGCAGCGTGCAATTTGACCCTTGTCACTTAAGGGTGCTCATTTCAAACGCAGCACCGAGAATGGCCCCAATAAAGAGCCATCAAGGGGCTGGCATTTTATGCACATCTCCAAGAACACTCAGGAGTGCACAGAGCCATAGAGAACTGGTCTCCCAACGTTAACCAGCACACGTCTCTTCATTAACCCATCTCATAAAGTACAGGAAAGATTTGCACATACAGCGCCAACTGGGTAAACTAACGACTACATTTTGCTAAAAATAAGTCCTCAGTATCCTTTCAAAGATAAAATAAAAGCAAGCAATATTTCTTTTTGTCTTTATAGGGCCCTGTGACTTTTTTTTTTTTGCAATGTAATTTTGACATACTCTATAAAGGCATTTCATTGCAAGGTTTTGAAGTTAATGACTAACTTCAAAATTATCCCTTTAATAAATCTTTAAAACAAACAAACAAAAAACTCTTATTTTTCAAATCTTCAAATTTATATAATTTATTTTAGAAATCAATAGTCAAACAAGATCTAAAATGGTAAATGTTATGTGGAAGAAACATGTTCATTAGTAAACATGAGTATTAGTGCCTGGCAAGGATTACAGTTGTCAATATTTAATTATAAGGCTTCTTCTAAACCTTTAAGTGGAACCTCTAATTAAGAAAATGCTAATGCATAGGGATAGACTTCCCTAGAAAGTGCCCTATCTAATTGCTTCTCCATTTTTCCCTAGTAAGACAATGCTTGCTCATTATCTGCTTTACTAGAATGAATAAAATATTTGATTTGGTATTAAATAGACATAAAATAATTCATAAGAAGTATAATTACATAATGAGTTAGAAGTGAATTGACAAGAATCAGTATTTTATTTTCAAAAAGTCATGATTTTTCATTGGCATTTGTTTCTTTATTAGTACTAATAGGAACATTAATTTAAGGAATATACTTTTAGATTACTTATGAACATGTTTTGTTTTGTTTTGTTTTAGAGAGAGAGAAAGACAGTGAGAGAGAGAGAGAGAGAGAGATGGAGGGAATCAATTTTTATTGATTTTTTCACATGGCTTTCATTGCTCTGACACTTAGTTATGTACGTGGGTGCTGGGGTTTGAACCCGTGTACTTGTGACTGCCAGGCAAGTGCCGTAACTGCTGAGCCACCGCTCCAGCCCCATGAACATGTTTTTAAAAATCAACTGTTTTTAATGGGAAAGAATAGAATTCCTTAGAATATTTTTTTTCTTTTCAGGAAAGATATTGCACATTACTTTACAAGCAGATTTTAATCCCAAGTACTATCTTAATCCATTAAAAACTTTTGATTACACATATGTGTGGATAATATAGATCGACTGCCTGGAACTGCATCTTATGTTTTTCAATAATAAGTATGAAGAATTAGACAATTTATTATCTTTTTCTGAGCCTCAATTTCTTCACCTGTAAAATGGAAATACATTTCTTAACTTGTGCATTTGTTTAGGAGATTCACTATAATGTCTATAAAACATGTATGCAGCGTTGGTACCTTATTGAAAAATGAAATACTTGAAGTGCTTGTAGAAATAGTACTTATTTGAGTAATGCTCACATCAATCAATAAACGTGCTCACAAAAATGCTAAAACTAATACATAAAATAAAATTCTAACTGAAATAGATTTTTTTCTTAAGAATATATCTCCTATTTCTTTAAAATATACTTCATATACTAAAATTAAAATTCTCCAGAATTTATTTTTTATTCGTTAATCTAGCAATGAAACATCTACATTTGTTTACAGTGAAGGGTTTATTTTATTCAATGTAGTCTTTTACTTCAACTGGATTATGAAGAATCCTGCAGAGATACATGTGTGTGTGGTTTTAATGGTTTGTGCTGTTTGATATTAGGAATTTGAATTAAATGTTGCATTTAAGAAATTAATCCTTTTTTAAATATATGACTAGTGACATTCTCTGAAATATACTCGTTCATATTAAAAGTTTGCAAGGTAGAGTCAGACCTCAGTTTTATTATTGATACTACATAGATCTACATTATTTGAACATAATTTCAAAAGTTATGAATATGAATTTAAGGAAGCAATGATTCTAAGAAGAATGTACGTGTACATATGAAAGCAACATTTTATTTAGATCAACTTAGCCTCAAAAATCCATTTACTAAACAACAGTAGAGTTTGCCTGACTATTTTTCTTGTCATTGCCAAGGGCCATCAACTTCTTTATCAATTTCAGTGCTATTTAATCATTGCAAAGGCTTTACTTCCTGTGCTTCATAGAACATAGCGTCTTCGAATAGTGTTTTTTTTTTACTTCGTGAATAGTACATAGTATTTAGAGAATTATGTGCTATTAATACTATTTGTAAGATCACAACATGTTCAGGTAATGTTTAGAAATCATCGCCTATGGATTGTAAAATGATGCACATTAATAAATGTGTATGTGGTTTGGTTGTTGTTAAATGAAACAAGTATCTGCTCTGCTCCCAGGAGGGAAGAATGTTCTCCTTATGTGAAGGATATTTGACAAATCATTCTTAAGTGAAGGATATTTGACAAATCATTCTTAAATATGGAATACTAATATTTTCCCATACTGTTTTCATTTTCCCTTTTCTCTTCTCATATTGAGAAATCCAAAGGTGGTTTTTGATTATTGCTTCAGCATGCTGATACCAGGGCTCCCAGGAGTACAACAGAAGTAAGGAAGAGGCCACTAACATGAAGGGCCTTTGTGGACGTGAACAGGAGACAGAAGAGACTATGCACCTTTCGGTGGATCCAGAAAGGACAAGGCCATCAAAGAACAAATGGGTTTCTCATTATCACTGAATGTCACAGACACTTGTAAACCAACCAGAAGAAGGCCTAACCCTAGGTTAACTGAGTTTAATTTCTGCTACTTTGGCAGAATTGAAACTTCAAATAAATTAAACTATAGGAAAATCTCCTCTTGTAGCATGAGACTACTGACCTCAAAGTGACATGATTCCTTCCCAAGGGATTCAGAGGGATTAATAAACTCTAACCATGTATTAGTTTTTAAGCAAGGGACTCTTCCCAAAGATGGACGATAGACAGACAATAACAAGAGGGCTTTCCGTATGTATAGACTTCCTTGTCAAAGGTCCTCTCTCTGTAGGCTGTGCTTTCTGAGAGAAACTGAATTGTGATGGGAAATTACAGGGTCACTGACTTACACTGCCAGTTCTGATAAGAGCAATAGTAAGTTTCAGAAATCCCCTTCTCGATGGCAGTGAATTCTTGACCATAGGCCGTATTCCCAGGGCCGCAGTCCACAAAGCCATTGTAAACGGAGCATCAACTCTACATCATTTGAACAACTTTCACCAAGGACACTATTTGAATGTTTTTGAGCCCTATAAGCAGAGTGAAATATAATAATCATGTGACTTTTTTTTTTCTCTCAGTGTACTGAAATCTTTTAGTCAATTTGGTCAAAAAAAGTACCTAGGAAAGTCTATTCAGTGCTTCTCAAGTCATCTATAGTGCCAAACCATTTTTAAAAAAGATTTACAATTCATTGCAGATCAATACTTTAAAACTTAACAAAAATAAGTTAATGGAAAAATAAAATGGGGAAAGATATGAAAATATTAATATTTCATTATTGGAGTCAATAGACATAAAGTTACTCTATAAAACTTTCTAAATGATTTTCCTTTTTTTCTATAGGTTTTTGTTTTTTTAAGATAGAGGGACAATGTGAGAGAGTGAGAAACAGAGAATCAATTTTATTTGTTTTTCACGTGGCTTTTGTTGCTCTGACACTTCACTGGAGTACATGGTGCTGGGGTACAAACCAGTGTCCTTGTGCATGTCAGGCATGCACCGTAGTAACTGCTGAGCCACCCCTCCAGCCTCACTTTCTGTACTTTTCATGGAAAGTTAGAAGGTAATGACTGGTAATTGCTAAGAGGTAGAGAGGAGACACCTCTTATTTGAAAAGATCTTAAAATACTTAGCAACGAAATTACAGAACACTAAGTATCTTGCATAACGCATTATATAATTTATACTTGCTGTGTGCATTCACTACCAAACAGGTGGAGAGCTATGGATATTTCCAGTCCTTATCTTTCTCTTAGGTCCATCATAGATATCCATCTCCATGTCTAACCTCTTCATATCTAGGTGTTTTCCTAAGACTTCAACTCAAAGCATATCCCAAAATGAATTCTTCATCTGCCTAACAAGCACACTTCTGGGCTTCTGATTTTTTTTTTTTTAAAGAGAGAAGGACAGTGAGAGAGAGAGAGAGAGAGAGAGAGAGAGAATCAATTTTTGTTGAATTTTTCACATGACTTTTGTTGCTCTGACACTTAGTTGTATATGTGGGTGCTGGGGTTTGAACCCGTGTACTCACACATGTCAGGCAAGTGCGGTAACCGCCAAGCCACCACTCTAGTCCCTGGACTTCTGATCTTAATGACAGTTTCCTCACAGACGCAAAAGCTCTTCTTGTTTTCTTCAACCTCCCCCAATGTGTTGCCAAGGTGTGATACTGGTCATCCCAATATCTTTATTTTAATTACCTTCATCCTCAGGACCCCATACATCTCACTCTCACCTCCCACTCAGTTATTGAGAGAGACTCTCTAATATCTTCCCATGCATGAATTTAATCCTTTTAAAGCTCAGGATCCAGCATGCCACTTCTCTGCCTGAAAACATGTAAGGTAGCTATTCCAATGTCAATTAAATAGAGCCTAGTATCCCAGCCGCCCCCTGGTTTTCTTTTAATTCTTTTCTGAAAGTTAGCTCCTCACCAGCTGTGCTCCTCACAGGCATGTAGTTTTGGGCCAACATGCTTTTGCTCAAGGTGTTAGTCTAGAATGCCTCGCAAACCCTAAGGGGAGGAGCCCCAGCTCTACTCCTTCACTAGAACTCAAGTCTCTCACACCTCCTCTTCCCCTACAGTTCAATCTATGAGCATCTTCTCTCTTGTCTGTATGTTCTGAAACCTCTCCTGGTTCATCAGTCAACTTTTTCCTACTCTTTAAAGGTAAGATGCATTCCTGATGTTTGCTCTAGTTACTCAAAAAGTCAAGCTCCATTCAATGGACTGGATAACTGTTAAATACAAGCTGATCATTAATGTTTGAAAGATAGCATATTAGCCTTCACTGCAGATCACAGCAATAAACTGCACTTTTTACAAAGTGTGTGATAAAAAAATTATATTACAAAATAATAGCAATCACTTTTTATTGAGTGCTTATATATAAGTCGTCACAGAGAATTCTATATATATTATCTTTCATCTTTACAATATCTATTTTAAAAGGAGCCATTAATTCTTTTTATGGATGATAAAGTGAGATTTAAAGAGGTTAAGTAAGGTGCCTAATGTGAATATGTAACTAGGATTCTAAGAAAAATTATAAAGTGGAATTAGAATCAACTTCAATATGAATTCAATCTATGTTCTAAAAATTATACTAATTTAAACTAATTGTTACTGTTATACAAATCTAAAAGAGTCAATTTCCATATCATAATTATTGTTTTTATGTACTTGGGGCATATGAAATACTATGTATGTTAACTTTTATATTAGAAAACACTAAACACATATTCTTTAAACATAGCAAAAAGAACGTGCAACTATGAGCCTCGACACAATTTTCAAGATTTTAAATATAAAAACAAAGAGGATAATTTAAAGCTACAAAAAAACCCAAATCAAAACTTACCACTTTACAACAGTAAGAACAAAACTATTTTCTTGGGTTTAAGAAAATGCAAGACATGGAAAACCATATCAAGTTCATTACTATTTTTCTTTTATTGTCCAGAGAACACTTAATTTTTTTTCTCCTCTCACCGCCCCACCACCTGCCTCTCCCCTCCCCTTCCCCTTCCATATCTATGGTTCGCCTAGATTATGTGTTACTATGCTTTTGCTGGGTCTAATACATGAGTCTGAAAACCTCTTGCCCAAGCCTGGATTTAACTCCAGCCTCCACAAATGAGGGAAAAATTTGACCCTTGAGTCTCTGGATTTGGGTAACTGCTTGGCATGATTTCTCCCATTGCCAACCATTTCATTATTATTTTTAAAGCTTATTTATTTATTTATTTATTTATGTATTTATCTTTGGTTCTAAGGATTGAACACAGGGGTGCTTAACCACTGAGCCACTTCCCCAGTCCTTTTTAATTTTTATTTTGAGACAGGCTCTTGCTAAGTTGTTTAGGGCCTCGATAAGTTGCTGAGGCTGGTTTTGAACTTGCAATCTTCCTGCATCAGCCTCCGGAGCCATTGGGGTTACAGGAGTGGGCCACTGCACCTGGCTTTCCAGTTCATTACTATTTTTAATGAGCGTCATGGTTATATGATTATTATAGAAAGTGACAGTCGCATGACAATTGTCCACTGAGCTCATCATTCCTCTCTGTGGAAATGTAAAGTCCCAGCAGAAAGCATGACTATCTCTGGAAAACTCCAAGATAACAAAACAAAAAAATCCAAGACAATAATTCTTCTTCTTTTTTGTTCTTTTTCTTTTCTTTTTTAAAGAGAAAGGGACAGTGAGAAACAGAGAGAAAGAGAGAATCAATTTTATTAGTTTTTCATTTGGCTTTTGTTGCTCCGACACTTCGTTGTGTACATGGTGCTGGGATTTGAACCCGCGACCTTGCCATGCCAGGCAAGTGCTGTAACCACTGAGCCACCACTCTAGCCCTAAGACAATAATTATTCTTAAAGAAGAATATTTAAATTGCTTGCTCCTAGATGTCTGAGATTAGGAATTTATGAAAGTGGATTATATGAGGAAGAAAATTTCTAATCATTCATTTAATAAACATTTACTAAATTTTCACTAAATATTTTTACTGTTTTTATTTTGTGGGCATGTGTTGCATTAAGCAGTATAGGACAAAGTGGTTGTAGTGTAATAAAGGACATAAGATGTGAATGTAAATCACAGGACTAAAGGGCAAGAATGAACAGTTGATATACAAAGGGTCAGTCCCATGTGACGGGTGTTGTTACCGATTATTCTGTATTGTCCCTAAAAATTAAAAGTTTGATCCCAGAGTAATAAATACATTTCTTTCTTGGTGTTACACAGCACTCAGTGATAACACTAAAGGAACTAACCTTTATCTTTTGTGAGACTTACTGAGAAGATAATGACAAAAGATTGGCATGTACTACAGTTTGTTTTTCCAAATAACTGAACTAAAAGATGTCATTTATTCCATGATAATTTAAATGAATCATTTTTCTTTCTCATTCTTTTCTTTACCTGGAATATTTTCTTTAATAAAACATTTTTTCCACATTTATTTTGGTGACAAAAAGCAGATAGTCATCATAGATGGGCTTAAAAAAAGTTATCCATCCATTAACAATATATTATTTCAATTAATTTTGGAATACTGATTTGCAGAAAGTAGTGTCACTCCCACTTTATCAAGGAGAAAAAAAAACTATAGCTTGGAAACAATGAATAACTTGTCTAGAATTACTAGATAGCAAATGGTTTGAGATTGGAAGCCAACTTGACTGATTTACAGGTACACAGTCTTCACCCAGACCTTATGTTGTCTTAGTGAGGGATGAATTGAAGTATGAGTCACTCCAGTGATCTTACTGCCAGTTGAGTTGACAAGCCCTTCAGGCAGATACTGCCCTAAGTCCACGCTAAGGTGATTTCAACAATGGAACACAATCACTCAGAAATCAGTGCATGCGAATGGAAATGTCACAGCAGAGAGAGATACTTTCTGCCTACATGAAGCTTATAACTTACCAACATTCATGTGCAGTATTTTTCTGCCCACCTACTTTCCTATCAACTGCTAGTGATTCTTTTATATGTGAAAGAAATGAATAACACCTTACAAGGTAGTAATTGTGTGGTTTGAATCAGAAGTACAAAACTGAGGCAGTGCAGAGGGACGAGAAATGCTGAAAAAACAGGGTAAATGCCGAATAATGTATAAATGAAATGTATTGGGAGGAGAAGGTGAGGGAAGAAAAGGTTGGTTCACCCATGTGGGGGGTCCAAGACAGTGATGTATAGAAAGAACTCAATATCCTCTCCCCTGGTTCAGATATAGCAGCCACTATGTCCTGTGAAGGAACAGGATAAGGATTTGTTCCACAGACCATGCATTTATTGAATTCCTGGGTCAAAGGTCAAAACCCAAGCAGCTAATCACATCTCTGATTTGCAAGAGAGTTTGTATATATTCCTACTTAAATTACTTTTGGATTTTTAGCTTTATAATGCATAATAATGCATAGTTTGTCATATATATATATATATGTATATGTATATATATATAGATTGTGAATTTGGATTTTTCCTTTTTAACTGAGTGCAATAGTCTTAAAATTAGATCTACATTCCTGATGGATGTGTTTCCATTGCTTTTATAGGTATTCTCATCTTCTCTAGTCATGTTATCGTTTTTTACTTCCTACTTTTACATTAGCAATTTTTTTCTTTCCCTGTCTCCAGGTTTTTGAAAATGGAACAGTCAATTTAATATTAACCAAACAGGCTAACAGCAGCACCTATCTGCTAATCAACAGATGAGGTGTGAGGGAGAGAATTTATATTTGTTGTCTTACAATGTTTACTTATTTGTGGTTACAAAAAACCAACACAGAAATCCAAGAGGGAAAAATCCACTTTGAAATGCAAAAGGTCGGTAATAAAGATGTAACAATTGCCTCACTATTTTATTCCTTTTCCTTTGTCTCTTTTTACATTTTAGTGATTAAGAAGGAATGGCGTGTAGGCTACAGATGTAGCTCAGTGGTAGAGCCCTTGCCCGGCATTCTTGGGATCCTGAGTTCCATTCCCAGCATGGAAAAGGAAAGAAAAGAAGGAAAAGGAGGAAAGAGAGGAAGGGGTGTAATAGAAAAAAAAAAAAAAAAGAAGTGGTTACGTGCTTGGGGGCTTGTCTGCTGACTGCCTCTCTCCATGCCTTCACCCCCAACTACAGACAGTAGAATCATGCATAATCAGGGAGATTCTTGAAAACACATGTGCATATTATTTCTCAAGGCAATGATCTAAAATTCAATTTATGAACCTTCAGTGAATTGGTATATGCTAATGACAAAGACTTAGCAAAGAGAAATACTTTCTGACTACATGAAGTTTACAACCTGCCTACATTCATACACAGTAATTATTTATCTGCCCCCCTACTTTCCTATCAACTGCTAGAGATTCTTTTATTTGCAAAAGAGATGAATGAATAGCACCTTATAAGTAGTAGTTGTGTGGTTTGAACCAGAAGTACAAAACTGAGGCAGTGAAGAGGTACGAGAAACACTAAAACACAGGTAAATGCAAAATTCCGTGAAAGTGAGTATATAGCCTCTATAATAATGTCAAATACAATGCTGTTCAAAAACTATGTATTATAAAATTTTAGAAAATATAAACATGGGCTAATATGTTCAAGGATTGAAATCAACACTATTTCTTTTGCTGACTAGGCTGCATATTCCAGGATGTATTTGTTAAAGGCACTGAGACCAGATTATAAGGTCAGTGTGTAGATCTGTTTACTCATAAATCATTAATTGCATAAATGTTAAGGACCCGCTGCTGATAACAAAGCTCTAATTCCTTGGGCATATGTACTCTAGCCAGTTTTCCAAGTGCAATTAATTTTCCTTAGGGAAAATAGCAGTTGATAAACACATTTCACAGTACAATATTTTAAATGAAAGGGGACAACTTTGTGCCTATTTTAGAATTGTCATGAATGTAATGTTGTTTGGTAGAAGTGTAATCATTTAAATTGTGAATGAAGTTAAGAATCAGTCTTAAAACTAAAGTCCTCCAGTCAGAACTTCTTTTCGGGGGTGGCAGTGAGATTGGGAATGAATGCTTTATTAAACCTAACTGTTCAGGAGATTAACAGTGCAAAAACCTCCAACTCTGAATGGGCTTCCCTGATGCCTTTGACCATTACCTTATTACACTATTGTTTTGTAACATTTAAAAGGATGAAAAATTTTATACCTATTTAAGAATAGCTAGCTATATACTCTGCTCATTAAAAATTAAAATTTTCCTTCATTCTAAAAGACACATGTTGCAAGAGTAACATATTCATCACTGCTCTTGGTAGGGAAAGTGTGTGTGTGTGTGTGTGTGTGTGTGTGTGTGTGTGTGTGTGTGTTTTCACATTAAAACTGTTCCCATAGAGTTAGTCAACTCTTTACAGTGACTTAAGACACTATGGCAAGCTCTCAAGACCTCCAGGGGACATAAGCGGATGTATCCTGAACATTACAAATCCTGCTTATGTCAGATGATGTGATACATATGTAAATTAACTAGATGTCACAAGATGGAAACCCATCACACCAGGGATAAGAGTTGGGGTTGATCCTTAGAAAGTAGAGAAGCAAAGTATTTCACAATTTCTTGAAATCAAATCACTGGCAGGGTGTGTATTAGGTCATTTGCATATCTCCTATATTCTGTGGCAAAGAAAGAAACTTTAAGGTTCTTTTGAAGTCACTAGTAAACAACACAAATAATCGAAGTACGGATCCTTTGGGCAGAAGAGAAACAAGTCATCCTTCCTCTCCTCTGGTGAATCCAGAGGATTCACTCTAAGAAACTTGCTCAAGAGGAAGGGTGCCCAGAGGATTTCGCAGAAATTATTGCAAAAAGCGAATTCTTTGAAGTGCACCTGGGATGGTAGGTCTGGCAGGTGCAGGGTGGGGTCCCAGTCAAAGACAGGCACTTTGGCTACTCACCCTTCTCGGCTGTCCTCGGAGTCGCTGTCTGAGCCCCACTCCTCACCGATGTCGGGCAAGGTGAAGAAGAGGGTTTTGGGGCCAGGCCCGGGGGGTATCGAAACGCTGGGCTCTCGCTCTCCGAGGCCAGGCTGACAAGGGTTCAGTGGTTTGGATGATACATTGCTGCTGCTGCTGCTGCTGCTGGTGGCAGGGCCGGCTACAGACCGCTGAGCAGCCCAGACCCCTCCAGGGCCAGCGGGTGGCCGCGCTAGGGACACCAGGTGGGCGGGGGAGGCCGTGGCGCTGTAGCCGCCGCTGGAGGGGGTCAGGGGCAGAGTCTGGACTTTGTGCGCTCTTGGGCTACCCGGCAATGAGAAAGGGGATCCTACTGTGTCTGCCACTCGACTCGCGGCCGAGACCCTGGGGTAGGAGGCGGTGAGCAGACGGTGCAGCGCGGTGGACGCGCCCTGCGAGGCGGAGGAGGACTCCGGAGCTAGTGAGGGTAAGAGGGTCAGGGTCGAGCTCGTGCTAAGCGAGGTGCCCGCGCCGGAGCCCACCGATCCCGAGGCGACAGCGCCTCCGGAGTGGCCGGAGGAGGCGACCAAAGAGGGGACCTCGGGGGGCGCCGTCGAGGTCTTGAAGATTTTGGCAAAGAGAGACCCAAGATCCAACACAGCAACCTTCATGCCTTGATCTTGGAAATGTCCTCGCTGCTGCCCGAAATTGAAGCACTCCAGGAACCGGGCTGCGGGGCTCCATCCACCGCCGCCCCCGGGGATCTGGGGCTCCTCGCACACGCGGAGTCCTGGTCGCCTCTGGTTTTCTCTCCACCCGGAGCGAACCTTCTTCCGACGCTCAGCTCTGCTCGCTTGGGGTTGGGGTAGAGCTTCGCGGACCGCCCGGTCCACCCACAGAGTACTGAGCTGTGGCTGCAGAGGCCAGACGCCAGCCGCCCTCCGCGCGAGCCAATCCCTTCTCCGTCCTGGTGCCAGAGGACCTCTAAGGGTCCGGGGTCCCGGAACCCTAGGATGGGACGCGCTGCTGCTTCCTGCACCACCACGGGCTTAACGTGCAGAGGCGGCCTGGGCTTGCAAGGAGAAGACCCGGACCACCCCTGGGACCTAGGCGGTTGCTAAGCTAAACAAAAACCCTGCTTAGCTCTCCGCTAATTGGGTCCCAGACTGTAGCTGGGCGGTGTCTACAACAGAAACACGGGCTCCCCTCCTTGATTCATGCCTTAAAGGAACAGTCTCCAATTTCTCCATCACTCTTGGAGCGTCTTCAGATTCACCAGACTCAGGGTGAGAGACAGGAAGCTGAACACAGCCCACAGAAGCATAGTCTTAGTTCCAAAATATTCATGAATTCATCCAGTCTGACAAGGCCAAAGTGTCATGGTCAGGGTTGAAAAGTAGTTTCTAAATCTTTGTTACTGTAATTTATATCACAAGGATTTTGATTTTGATTCATAGGACAGTCAAATCCTTAGTATTAGGTCACTCAATGCAAGTGGCGATTATTTCTGAGGTAGGATTTTCAGAGTCTAATCTGCTTGTTTCCTGAGTCTGAACATATGTTCTAGAACTTATAGGGAGCGCATTGAGGGAGAGCCACAGCTGAGCCAAGCCTGATTCCACTCTTTCTGTTTCTCTTGGGACAGTACCGTTTTCTGAGACATCTCAGGATTCTTGATTTTCCAGGCTTAGAAGTCTGGTTGGCCCCACCCCAGCACAGCTGACCAGTTTCTGGGGATAAATGGAGCACCACTAACCTGACTCTAAAACACTGATTCCAAGTGTTACATCTTCTGTTCTTTCCCTAAGTGTGGAATTCCTGTTCAGAGCACATTAGTTTGATTGTTTTTTAGGTGCCTGTGGGATCCATGCAGGGGGAGTGAGTCACAAGGTTTACATACAGGGCATTAGCTACAGAAACCAATAAGAAGGAAGAGAAACTCTGCCTGAATGGTGGTGCATTCTCCCAACTGTTGATGTTAAATATTTCTGTGCTTCATTACTAATCACATCCCTTCTGCAGACATGAGTTCTATTAATAAAGCAACAGAAAACTGCATACTCTCAGATCCCATCCTTGAATGTATCCTATCTCTAAGGTGTGTTTGCACATATCCTGTCTGTTATGGGTTGAACAGTCTCCTCCAAAAAGATACATTGAATTCCTAACTCCTAAATCATGTGAACGTGACCTTATTTGGATATAGGATTTGTAGAGATGCACAGTAGATTTCCTTTATTCATGGAAGATACATTCCAAAATCTGCAGTGAATTTCTGAAACAATGGATAGTACCAACCCCTGTAATACATATCAATGTATGTTTATGCATATATACAAAGGAGTATTTATAAGAGGCACAGGATAAGATTAGCAACAATAGCTAGTCATGCACTAGAGCATTTATGTAGTAATAAAAATGTTATGTGAATGATCCTTTGTTTTCTCTTTAGAACTATCTTAATTCCTCATTGCACTATAATAATATTTTTTTGAATAGCAGTTGACACCAGGCAACTGAAACCTGGAAAATGAAACTGTGAATTGGTGGCTACTGGTATAATGAAGTTAAGATGAGGTTGTTAGGTGGGACCCTGCTTTAATATGACTTGTATGCTCCTAAGAAGAGGGAAATTTGAACACAAACATACAGGAAGAATGCTGTGTGAGGAGAGAGGCAGAGACAGGCTGTGAAGCTGCAAGCCATGCAACACCCCAGATTGATGGCCACTGTCAGAAGCTAGAAGAGGCAGGTGAGAATCCTCCATTACAGGTTTCAGAGGAGCATGGCTTGGTAGATACCCAATTTGGACTTCAAGTTTCCAGAACTGTGGGACAATAAATCTCTTGTTCAAAGTCATCTAGCTTGTGGCCTTTGTTATGGCAGCCCTAGGAACCAAACACACTAGTGAAGTATTAATTTGGAGGGCACTTTAGGATCAGAGTATCTTGCTGCTACTTCTATGAAAGTCTTCAGTGGGTGACAAATTGTAAAAAGGAGTTAGTGGCAGGGGCGTGTCATTGTTGGATAAGGTAGTGGTTGTAGCTTTCTGAACAGCCAGCCTAGTAAAAAGGGACAATGAAGGAATGATTGATCCTTTTGTTTGAAAGTCCTTCCTTTGAAAATGACCTATAATTGCAAACATGCTAGACAATTCTTAGCAAGATGCTAGGTCTTTTATGCCCTTTGTTTGTCCATCAACAGCCTTTCAGCCAGACATTAGATGCTACCAGGCTTCTCCATTAATTACCAGAGCATATCATTCTCCAGCATTGAGCCTTAGGTGATGGCCGTAATGGTCTGATTCAAGTCATTATTTCAAGAACAACGAAATGAAAGTAAATACAATAAATCATTGTGTATACCCATGACCATGTTTATTTTAAGCAGATTATTAGGAATGTCTAGGTAGTGTTTTATGTGATAAAATTTTTCTTCTTCTATTGATTAGTTAAGGATTTGATTTTTTTATGTGTATAATAATGCTTGGCTACACAATTGAGAAAGAGTTCTGAGTTATGAGCACATTGCTATGAAGAAATGTTATGCTTGCAAACCTGAAAGTTGAAACAACCTGGATAATGGATCTGTTTATGAAGGGAAATTGCTTCACTTAATACAACACTAAGACCAGGCACTGTAAATAAAACTAGTGTCAAATTTTGATTAAAAAAATTTTAAATTTCTTAACAATGAGAGACGCTTGTTCTGCTCTGAAAAATGAGAGCAGAAGATTTAATCACTATTTACTAAGTACCACAGGGAGGCATTACAGTATGGTAGACTCTGGGGCTAGAATGTCTAAGTTCATATTATGTCGCTGCTATTTACCAACACCAAGCCTTCTCTTCGTTCCTCAGTTTCCTCAGTTTAATCGAGGGATAATAATAGAACCTAACAAAAGTAAAGGCACCTCCTAAAAATTCTATTATTTACACATGTGAGGTAATTGGAGTAAGCTCTCAGTATACACTAGTTTTTATTTTATGTGATACCAGATTACATTAAAAAAATCAGAGATAGATCTTGAAGGAAATGATAGCTACACTTTAGAAGCTACTCACTTCTAAATTTGTATAGTTTGAATGTTTTTAATAAATGTATCTTACTTCCTCTTTACCATCATAAACACAGAAAGAATATGAAGACCTTGTTGAAGCCTTTGGCAAATTTTCTTGATATTTAATTAAAGACTCTGGATTCTATTGGGAAAATGTATTAAAATAATAACAGGAAGAACAATTTTAAGCTCATCAAAAAGCATTGTTAGATCTCAGAGATTATTAAAGGACCATGAACATATCCACTGGGTATCATAGCAGATTCAGTGTGGAAGAAAGGGCAGAGGACCAGAACAAGGAGCAGTGTAGGTGCATGCAGCTGCGTGTAACTCACACTTGAGCAGCAAGAAGCTTGAATGAGCTCATGCAGCAGGAAGCCCACAAGTCATTGATTCTGGGATTGGTTGATAAATTGACAATATCATCAGAGACTCGAGATATTTCTTCTTTGTTCATGCATTTTCAGGGGGTCATGGCACCAAGCATCTTTTCCTACCACATTACAGGCAAGAAGGAACTTTAGTTCACTCTGTTTTCTTATCATAAAGGAACAAAATACTTTCCAGCAACTTTGCAAGCTGACTTCCAAAGCTAGATCAAAAGTCCATTCCTAGGGCTGGAGCGGTGCCTTGATGGTGACAGCACTTGCCTGGCTTGCACTAGTACGTAGGTTTGAACCCCAGAACCACGTACACAACTAAGTGTCAGAGCAATGAAAGACACATGAAAAACGAAATAAAAATTGATTCTCTCTCTCTCTCTCTCTCTCTCTCACTGTCCCTCTCTCTTAAAAAAAACAAGTCCATCCCTAAACTAATCATCAGCAAAGGGAAACAGTTATTATCATGCCTCATAACCATTGTTCTCACCCCAGTATTAGAAAAGCGGTCTACTGATTCTGTTGTCACTTGAACAAAATCAGGCATCCACTAATCCAGAAAGAGTGAGAGGTGGGATATTTGTTGGGTAGTTTAAATAGCAGTATCTGATATAGTAAAGAGCTACAATGAATAAAAGTTTGATTATCCATTATTATCCATTTAAAAGGGCAACTACCACCTTAGAGTTCCCACCGTACTCTGGAAATATAACTCACGCATAGAGCGTTTCTTTACTGTTTCAGATGCTATCACTGAAGAAGCAGAGATAGACCAGCTCAAACTCAACCAGCATATGTCTGTATGATACTGTCCATGTCATGTCATACAGAATTTAGGCAAGAGGCTCATAAAATATGATAATGATAGCCATATGTATATATATTAGGGGTTCCCCCTCAGTGTTTAAACGTTTTTCTGTTGAGCACATATATTAGTCAATTTTCATCACCAAAATAAAATACCTGAGATGGTCTAATATTATAAGAAAGAGATTTATTTAGGTCACAGATTTGGAGGCTCAAGGTTTAGATGGCAGATGGTTGTTACCGTCTGGATGTGAGGTGTCTCCCCAAAATTCCTGTTAAAGAAGGTATATTCAATGGTGAAATGATTATGAGAGATTTAACCTCAGTCTACCATAACTTCAAAGGCTTGACTAGGTATTAATGATAGGCAGGAAGGGTGTGGCTGGAGGAGGGGGTCACTGGGGGCATACCCTGGGAGGGTGCATCTTCCCTGTGGTCCCTTTCGCCCTCTCTTTGCATCTTAGCCCTGCTGTGAGCTGAGCAGCTTCCAACCACTGAGCCCTTACCCCGGATGTGCTACCTCACCTGACCCAAAGCAATGGAGTTGGCCATCTGTGGACTGAGCCAACTGGAACCGTGAGCCCCAAACAAGCTTTTCCTTTTCTAAGTTGTTCTCGCTAAGTATTTTGGTCACAGCGATGAAAAGCGAAATGGCAATGGCAGAGCCTGTGTGCAGTGAGAATCACATCTCCAGCAGATCTGAGCGGCAAGGCTCTCTTATAACCACCATTCTGAAGAACTGCCAATGAGTCACATGAGGACTATTTTAATCCCCAGTAACCCCAGGACCTCCCACTAGACCCCACATCTGAAGGGTTCCACAGCATCTCTTAGTACTGCCACCTGGGGGTCAAGTCTTTAATCACAGGGACACTGGGAGGACACCCAAGCCATCCCCAAGCCACAGAAGCATGCCTCCAGTCTGGATTATAATTCAGGGAGAACAGAAGAAGAAAGAAAGGAGACATCGAAAAGAAAGAAGACGGATAAAAGGAAGATGGACAGTATAGTATGGAACTAGTAATTCTGTCCTTAAAGTTTGAAAGTTTACCTACGACACTTCTGGGAATTTATTCATAGGTGCAATGCTCAAAACCTACAGTTCTAAGATTAACAGGAAGTTCAGTTCCTTAGCTATAACCTGAACTGTCCTTTAAATACCTTCTCCACCTTTACATACTTTAATATTTTTTTTTATTACTTTACGATAGTCTTCTTACATAGTGAGGGGATTCGTTGTTACGCATTCATACATGCGCAGGACAAGATAATATAACTTGAACCCAATCCTTGCCTTGGATTTCCACCTGATCACCCAGTCCCTGGTCTCACATCTCCAGTGCACCCCCCCTCATTACAGCTATAAATGTAAATATGCATTCATAATTTTTTCCAGCCCTATATGCTTTCATGGGCATTATTTATCTTCTCAGGGAAGTAAAATATAGCATAAAGTATTTATAACCCCCTTTTCCATCCCTTCATCCCCCTTCCCCCCCCTTCACACCTGCTCCAGTCAGAATGGCAAAGATCAAGAATTAAAACAACAACAGATTCTGGAGGGGTTGTAGGGAGAAAGGGACGCTTGTACACTGTTCGTGGGGCTGCAGACTAGTACAACCACTCTGGAAAGCAGTATGGACACTCCTTGAAAAATTAGGGATAAAACCACTGTACAATCCAGCTATTCCACTCCTGGGCATTTCCCCAGAAGAAATAAAATCAGCATATTACAGTGACACAGCTACATCAATGTTTATAGCAGCACAATTCACAAGAGCTAAATTATGGAATCAACCCAGATACCCTTCTCTGGATGAATGGATCTAAAAACTGTGGTATACATATACAGTGGAGTTCCACTCAGCCATTAAAAAGAATGAAATCATGGCCTTTGTGGGTAAATGGATGGGGCAGAAATGGAAAAAATTAGGCTAAGTGAAATTAGTCAAACTCAGAGACTCCATATTGAAAAATAGTCAAGTTTACATATTAAACTCACCAAATTCAGAGTTAATACGCTATCTGGGGGAAGTCTAGTTATATACTTCACTATTAAGTTTAGATGTCACCAGGGGCTCCCTAAGGAGTGAAGGTGTGGCAAGGGGCATGTTTGTTCTCTACTTTCTTCTGGGCTGGGAGAGGATATTCAGAGCATACATTTTAAGACCAGATAGTACTGTAGGAGCCACCAGAGACATGAGAAGCGTCTGTAGTTACTAAGTTGCCAGTCCAGGATATTGAAGTGTTACCAAATAAACCTAGAGGGACTCTGTTTGCTATGACTGCCTAGGAAGGTTGATCTCCTTTGACCCAGTGCGTATCCCAGTTGAGACTGCATCCACTAAAACCACCTGAGCAGAAAAACAGCTCTTCAATGCCCCCTTAAACTGAGGAAGTGTCATCTTCGGACAAAGGAGTGGGGAAAGGCTTGGATCTGTAAACTTCCTGCAAAGTCACATAGCCAATGTAGTCTGTCTCCTACCCAGGGTTTGTGCAGATTCTTGCATCAGCAACAGAGGATCTCAAGGTCACACTCTCTTTAGACTCCTTATGAATGCTTCCTTTCCAAGAGTACTTATCTCAGGGTTAGGTTCTAACTAGCCCATCATCCTAAGGAGCAGGTGTGCTTCAGAAGACTTATAACCCTAGTAGCTGCAAAATTTGGTCAAGAGAAGGATATAGGACAGGAGTGAAAAACAAAACCACACTGGATAGATGTGCAGATGTATATTTGAAAGAGCAAGGATATTTAGGGAAATGCAAATAATTTTGAATGGCTATATTCATTCATTTATTCCTTTAAACATTAAACCAGCAAATATTTTGTGAATGCTTACTGTGTGCTAGGCACTTAATAAGTATGAGAGAATGGCTGGATATGAAGCAAAAGAAAGAAAGAGCAAGATCACAAAAACTTGGAATTTAAACTAAAGTTTTAGTGGAGCCTGGAACTCTGTACCATTGCTGCACCAAGAACTGGAATGTGTTTGGAGTAGGTATTGCAGGATTGGAGGGAATTCTAGAGCATCTTGAGTCTCATTTATTTGCTTTTTTTCCCAGAAATAGAAATACTGGATATGAAATTTCCTGATAGTAAAAATATTTTCCCACAAAATCCAATGTGCTTCAGAACTCAAATCAAAATGGATCAAAGACTTAGGAATCAGACCAGAAACTACAACTGCAAGAAGAAAATAGCAGCTCCTTCATATAGGAGCTGGCATCAACTTCCTTAAGAAGACACCCAAAACGCAACAAATAAAATCAAGGATCAATAAGTGGGATGCAGGCTGGACCAGTGGCTCAATGGTTATGGTGCCTGCCTGGCATGCACAAGTACGTGCGTTCAAACTCCAGCACCATGTATACAACGAAGTGTTCAATGAAAAACCACATGAAAAACTAAATAAAATTGATTTGCTCTCTCTCTCTCTCTCCCCCTCACTGTCCCTTTCTTTAAAAAAGAGTGGAATGTCATTAAACTAAAAAGCTTCTGCACAGCTAAGGAAATAATTTAGACTGTGAAGAGAAAGTCTACAGAATGGGAGAAAATCTTGGCCAGCTACTCCTCTGATAGAGGACTAATATCCAGAATGTACAAAGAACTCAAAAAACTTCACACCAAGAAATCAAAAAACCAATCAACAAATGGCAAAAGAACTAAAGAGAAACTTCCCAAAAGAATTCACACAAAAAGCCAATAAATGTACGAAAAAATGTTCAATATCTCTAGCAATAAGGGAAATGCTAATCAAAATTACAATAAGTTTTTATCTCACTCTAGTCAGAATGGCAATGTTCAAGCACACGGACAAAGATAAATACTGGCAAGGTTGTGGGGAGAAAGGAACTCTTGTACATTATTGGTGGGACTGCAGACTAGTATAACCACTCTGGAAAGCAGTATGAGATTCCTCAAAAAACTAGGGATGGAAAAAACTAGGGATGACCCAACTATCCCACTCCTAGGCATCTTCCCCAAAGACCCCAAACTGGCATGCTACAGTGACACAGCCACATAAATGTTTATAGCAGCACAATTCCCAATAGCCAAATTGTGGAATCAACCCAGCTGCCCATCATTACAAGAGTGGATCCAGAAATTGTGGTATATGCACACAATGAATTTCTACTCAGCTATTAGAGAGAATGAAATGATGACACTTGCTGGTGAGTGGATGGAAATGGAGATTATCATGCTAAGTGAAATTAGCCAAACACAGAAACTCAAAGATCCAATGTTTTCTCTCATTTGTTGGAGCTAGAGTAAAAAAAATGAGAGCAGGAGGGAAGGATAGGACTACATAAAAAACCATTCAAATACAAATTAGTAGGGGAAAGAAAGGAAGTCTAGTAGAGTAGAGAAAGAAGAAGGGGAAAAAGAAGGGAGGATGGGAGGGAAGAAAGGGAGGGGAAGGGGGAAGGAAAAAAGTATATTTGTACCTCTAGGAGCTACATAATTCCCATGCAATCAATAAAAATGGGAACAGTAAAAAAATTCAAATGGAGATCAGCAGAAGAAAAGGAGGAAGTGGGGGTGCTTGTGTAAGATATTGGCCAAATTATATTGGGTGCATGTATGAATATGTAAAAACAAATCCCATCATTATGTGCAACTTTACCGCACCAATAAAAAATGTGAAAAAATCCAGTGTGCATGTTTCCTTTCTATTCTGATCATCACAACTTTGACTCATTTTTTTACTTTCCCAAGAGCTTTTTTTCAAAACTTTATATGTTCATTCTTCAAGCAATTTACTAGCAGGAATGGTGTTTCATTAGAACTTTCAGAAATAGGTGAAAAAGTGAAGGAGAAGACAATGAAGAATAAGGTATGCAGTCTAAGCTGGGTATAGGTACAAAAGCCAGTTTTGTAGGAGTGTAAAGAGAACTAGAATAATTTAGTTTGCCTAGAGTTTTCTCAAAAGTGTTATGCAAAATATGCATCCAGCAGAATGTTAGTAAGTTGCATGATAAGGAGAATTCTATGAGCAAATTGGTTTAGAAAATACCTCAACAATAAAAAGTTAAGTAAATTTCTTAATTAAGCCAGGAGTCTTAGCTTTACAATCTCCTGACATGTATTGTGTATTTCTGAACGGGGGTTGGTAGTATACAGCGTTTCCCATTTTATTTGATGGAGAACACTTTGAAGGTTGCTGGCTTGTAAGACTGGTGTTGCAAGACTAGTGAAGAACTCCATTCAGTGCCTTAGATGTGTACAGCAATGGTAGGGGTTGAGTTTGGAAGTTGGGGCTGAGACAGGGTAATGGAAAGTTCTGAATTCCTTTGATTACATTATGGCTCACTCCTGGTAGAACCTGAACTGGCATGGCTAACTAGAGCCTTGCCCAATCCGAGCTGGGCTGCCAGAGAAGGTGCTGGATTTTTGAAGAAATGGTGAAAACTCTCCCAAAAGGGGGAGTCAGCAACTCAACATTGTGCCATGGAAGCCCTGAGGCCAGCTCGTACCTGTGCCAGCCAAGCAAACCATGCTCTGTCCTTTAGATCTCTTTTCTTCCTTGTTCTGAACCCTTGAGATCCTAGAGGGGCCCAGAGCATCAGGTGGCAGGTGGAAGAACAGGTGGATTGAAAAGCGAGGAAAAGAGCCCACAGAGCTGCTTCCCCCAGGAAAGTTTCCAGCAGGTTGGTGGGGTCTCAGCTGGGGAGGTGGAGAACTCTACTTGGCAAGAGTTTGGACTTCTGTTACTAATACAGAATGGGTGCTTTGTGACCAAGAAGCTGGACCACCCCTTGTACAAAGAATGTCTGAAAAGCTCTATCATAAGACAGAAGCTTCATCCAAATGGCAGGATTTTAAAAAAAGCATTGAGAGGTAATGAATAATATATGTTATGTTCACTATGTTCATACTTTACCATGTCCAGGTTATTGAACAAACCAGATATTTGTGTCTCAATGTGGTATGTATAAATTTTTTGCTTGCCTGCTTGCCTACACTCCTCGAAAAATAAGACTTACTCTTTTTTATTAAGAGAGAGAGAGAGAGAGAAAGAGAGAATAAATTTTATTTAGTTTTTTGTGTGTCTTTCGTTTCTCCGACATTTCATTATGTATGTGGTGCTGGAGTTCGAACCCACGTCCTCGCTCCTGCCAGACAAGTGCCATTGAGTCACCACTCCAGCCTCAGGACTTACTCTTTGAGGGGGTTGTTCCTCCTGGCATTCTGTCCACATGGTTCTAGTGAGTTTTGCTAAACACGAGAGAGAAGTGTGAACATATATCCCAAGCTGTGCCAGTCAGAGCCTCTCTTGAGCCTGGGAAAGAGAGATAGTCCCTTGTGGATGTAAGATGACAGCCTCAGAGATCCTGTGTGCTGAGGTTTCAAAGTCGTTTGTTTCCCAAAGCATGTATTGGAAGCTTGGTCCCCAATGTAACGGTGTTAAGATGGTAGAACTTTAAAAGATGAGGCCCATTGAAGATCATGGGAGCTCTACTCACATGAATAGATTCACGTGGTCTCGTGGAGTGAGTCAGGTCTTGTGGAGCTGAATTCATTCTCTTGAGAGTGGGCTGTTGCAAAGCAAGGCCACTCCATGTTCTTAGCCCCTTGTGCATGCATGTAGCACCCTTTACACTCATTTACCACATTGTGACACAATCAGGGAAGCCCTGGGAGGACATTGGTGACATACTATTTGCACCTTCCAACCACCAGAGTTATAAGCTAAATAACCTCTTTTCTTTAAAATTATTCAGCATCAATACTATTTTATAGTAACATAAAGTAGACCAAAACACTGGACAAACATGCTTGCAGCAGTATGAACCACGGACGCCAACACATGTAGAGGAGTAGGTGCCAGCATGGAGCAGGTGCCCTGGTTCTAGTTCTCTGAGAGCTAATTAAACCCCTGCTCTGTTCCCAGTTAGGTTATACCACAAAAACTCTCCCTTTTTGCCTAAATGATTTTGAATTTCTGTCATTTTCAATCAAGTACTCACTAAGATTAAAAACCATAGCAAGTTCAAAGGCAGCCTCAGCAACTTTGTGAGGCCTGAACCAACTTAGAGGGACCATGTCTCAAAACAAAAGTAAAAACGGACTGTGGATGTGGCTCAGTGGTTAAGTCCCCCTGCGTCTAATCCCTGGTACCAAAACACAAAAACAAAGCCCGTTCACACTCTTCTTTTGGTTAAGGGATTGTAATTTCTCTAGCAATTATAACTTTATGTTTTAATTTCCTCTCCTTGAAATTATCCATCCCAAGATCAATTCCTATACAATAAATTCTCTCAACAACTTTCTTATGAGATACCCCGGTGTGTCTCCCTGCTCACTACAATGAGTAAACTCACAACGTGTTTAACTATCGTTGTGATCCTTTCTTGTCTATATCTAGAGGAAATTAACCCTGTTAGAATATCCTTGGTTACAGGAGAGAGAGAGGGTGCCAATGACCATTTCTACCTGCCAAAATTTCTGAAAAAGACTCTATTTTAAAAATGTTCTAACTCTAAATCACTAGTAATCAGAGAAATGCAAATGATAACTAAGGTATCACCGCATGACAGATTGGCAAAAATGAAGAAAATAAACAATAATAGATGCTGGAGGGATTGTGGACAGTTAGGCACACTAACACACTGTTGGTGGAACTGCAGACTGGTACAGCCCCTCTGGAAAGCAGTGTGGAGAATCCTCAAAAAACTAGGGATAAGCCCACCGTACGATCCTGCTATTCCACTCCTGGGTATTTTTCCAGGGGATTTAAAATCAGCACATTATAACAACACAGCAAAATCGATGTTCATAGCAGCTCAATTTACAATAGCTAAATTATGGAAACAACCCAGATCAGATGTCCCTCACTGGATGAATGGATCCCCAAACTGTGCTACATATATACCATGGAGTTTTACTCAGCAATTAGAAACAATGATATAGCAGCCTTTGAAGTTAAATGGATGGCTATGGAAGAAATTATGCTGAGTGAAATAAGCATAAACCAGAGAAACAAGGGTCGGATGTCTTCACTCATCTGTGGAGGCTGGAGCTAGACCCTGGCCATTGAGAAAGGAGGTCAATTCCTCATGCTTTAAATCTAGATAAGGTGTAATGTCATACAACCTAAGGCATTTGTAGAGATGTATTGGGAAGGAGGTGGGGAGAGGGATAAGGGCGGGTAATTGGGAGGGCTCTTGGGGCTTAATCTAATTTTTAAAATATATATTTTTTCATGTGAAGCTTGTTTGATTGTTCAACAAATAAATTTCTGAATTAAAAAAAAAGAAAAAAAATGTTCAAGGGGCTGGAGTGGTGGCTCAGCAGTTATGGTCTGGCCTGGCATGCATCAGGAGGATGTGGGTTCAAACCCCAGCATCACACACACAACAAAGTGTCAAAGCAACATGATAAACTACATAAAACTGATTCTCTATTTCTAAAACAAATAAAATAAAAAATATTCAAAAAGGTTGGAAGTTTGCAGAAATGCCAAAAGAAGCCAACTGAGTGCTGTATATGGTAATTCTGAAATGATTTGGAAGGTGGAGTAGGTATCCTGGGTGCTACAGTGAAACATGGAGATACCCTCCTCCCCCAGGATCCAGGCACCTGTTTCTCCAGTTGCACTGTGTTAGCTTTTGAAGGTTCACACTGAGTTCTTCCTTTAGAATTTCTTCTGGCCAAAGACTTGGTCTCCTCCTGGGGCTATCTGCATCAGTGATGGGAGAGAGAGGCGTCCCGCCCTTCTGCCTAGACTCCCATCAGCTCTGACCTCCTGCAGTTCCTGTGCTCCCTGCAGGGCAGGCTGAGGCCTCTGCTGCAAATTGCACAGTACCACAGTTGATCGTTTTCTCTCTTCTTGACTCAGTTTATTTTATTCCCTGTAAATCAGACCATCTCTCTCAAATCTACTGCATGCAAATCTTCAACCCAGAGTCTATTTTCTGGGGCACTGTCAAAAAAGTTGACAGTGGTTGCCCAGAAATACACACAAGCCTGGAAAAGGTCCATTATTGAAAAGCTTGGGGCTGGAGTGGTCGCTTGACATGCAGGAGTATGCAAGTTCAAACCCCAGCACCACGTACACAAGGAAGTGTCAGAGGAACGAAAGTCACATAAAAACTAAATTAAAAAAATTGCTTCTCTCTCTCACCTCTCAGTCCCTCTTTCTAAAAAAAAAGCTTGAGAACTCCTGCCCAATGCACACAAAGGATGGTTTGTTACCCTGGTGAGGGGAAAGTCACATGACAGAACTGGTATCACCCTTAAACAGGAAGATGGATCAAAGCTAGAGGGTTCCAAGAGGTAAGAATGGCTTATATACCACCTAGTGGATTTAGTAACTATTGATCAGTTGATTGCCTTGATTACCTTAGCACAGAAATACAGCCATGGGTGCAGTATGATGAGAATATGTTCGGAGA
The DNA here is from genome assembly GCA_004027875.1 of Aplodontia rufa. Lineage (NCBI taxonomy): Eukaryota > Metazoa > Chordata > Mammalia > Rodentia > Aplodontiidae > Aplodontia > Aplodontia rufa. The sequence continues at coordinate 94,652 of PVKS010000887.1, forward strand.
GATGGAGAAATCTGTTACCAGTCAATTTTATTGCCTTGAGAACATTATAGAGTGTGTTTATGCAAACTGAGATAGTTATGACATCATTAGGCAGTATAATATTATGAAATTATTGTTGCATATACATAATCTACCATTGACCAAAATGTCGTTGTGTTTATAGAAAAAGAATTAAATGCTTCAAAATCCCTTCATTACGTGAGAGTAAGCCTGGCTGGCTGAACCATGGAATTATAAACTATATTTCTCTATACAACTAGGTATAACTTACCTAAATCTGTTAGGGGACAGACAGATGGTGGGAACACAAGGTGAAGAGAATAACTCTATAAAATGAGCCCACTGTGCTGACCCCCAAATGCTTTCTTTTCCAAGAAGCAATTTACCGGAAGCCCTGCCTGGCCTAAGTGAACAGTCAGCGTCATTCCTCATCAAACTACCTGTTATCTATAGGATAAATGCAGGCTTGAAATAATGTCCACAAGAGGAGCCCAAGTTACCCTGAAGGGGGAGACTTTAGAGACCCTTTTCATAGGCCAAATCTTGAAACTCAGGAAGGTAAGGATGATTCCTCCTAATCATAACATCTATAAGAACATATGGTTAAGAATCCAATTAGACCATGGGCCAAGGGGAACTAGAGTTCTCATGGCAGTGGGGACTCGAGAGTCTTATGTCATCTTGCTCTCAGTCAAAAATCAAGAGGTGGACCTGGCAGGACACTCTGGAAACTTCTCTGGGATCCCCAATAAAACTGGAGTGCAGGAGAGGACCCACTTTCCCCCTTGAGAATGTCCCCTTCCCCTTTACTTATCCGTTCAGTAAACTCATTCCTGTCACTCTGAGCAACATGTCAGAAATCTTTCTGCCTTGATAGCAGGAATTGGGGTTTGAAGGGGGTCTTCATACTGCCTCAGCTTCCCAGAAAGCCCCAACTCTGTAACACTAAAAGGGAATATCATTATAATGCCTGTTTTTCTTTCTTTCTTTCTTTCTTTTTTTTTTTTTTTTTGTTTGACTCATAAAATCATACTCCAGATTACCTAAATTCCTTCAACTTAAATGCCTAGGCCACGCTTCCTGCAACACAGTTTTGTCCTCTTCAGCATCCCTAACTCCACTGAGTTCAGGTGTCCCTTCCTCCCTTCCATCTACCACTCATTCTGCCTTCCATCCAAATCCTTTGAAGGATCTGACTTTCTTCTGTGCAACACTCCTTGCCCACATTCCCTGGGGATGATCCCTTCCTACCCTAACTCCTCCCTCCCATTTCCTACAATTTATCTCATCCTTCTGTGCAAAAGAGCCAGGCACATGCAGTCACTCAATAAACACTACTTCCAGCAGCTTTATAAATATATCATGTATAAGACTCACCTATTTTTAGTATGCAATGCAATGATTTTCAGTACACTTTCATAGTTGTACAATCATTACAATTTTCAAACAATCCAATTTTAGAACATTTTCTTCACCCTTAAAAAAGATCTCTTGTGCAGAATGCAGTCACCATTCCTGTCCCTACACCCCCTCAACCATCAATCTGCTTTGTCTCTATCGACTGCAAGAAATGCATCTTGTGGTTTGAAGTACCTTTATATTCTAATGGTCACCATCATTTATTATTGAGTCTCTTTTACACTCTATCACAATCCAAAAGATGTCATTTTTAAGTTAAAAAAAAAACTTGAGATTTATTTTAAGCTCAGTGTTGACTCAGTTGCATTTCGTTTTGCAACGTGAAAAACAGGAAGGTATTAGAGTGAGCAGATTCCACGGTAGCACCCTGAGACTATTCAAACAAGGCCAGTCACTTGTGGCAAGAAAACAGGAGTTCAGACAAACATCCTTTCTGCAATCTCCTTGTCTTGAACCCAAGGGACAAGAACTCCCCCTGAGAACAATTATAAAAGACATCCTACAGAAGTTCAGGATGCTGTTTCCTGTGTGGGTCAAATACAAGTCAGAGTTTACTCTGATTAACCTTTGGTTAGTTTTATTTGTGTTCATTTAAACAGGTCATTCATTGTGTATCTTAACCTCTTAAATACTAAGCAACTTTATAAAAAACTGCATTTGAAACCAATTTAAATTGTGCCTACTAGATCAACTGTCTTATAAGAAAAAAAAGAAAATCAAAGCAAAATTATTTCCTGCCTTGCTCTTCACAAATCAACAATTGACTTATAAAAATAATTTATTAGGAACGTTTTAATGAAGAGTTAACAATATTGATGGATAACATAGGAAGCACATCAAGAAAACAAGGAGTTGTGATTTTTATCTTATGATGTTAAAATAAAACAGGATTACATCACAGTTAAAACCAATCTTATAAAAAATGCTATAAAACAAGTATCTCAGGTGTTAGGCCGCCAAATAATATAATAGTAAAAACATTCCTCCACATACTCCCATTTTTACACACTTTCAGAACTGGTGGTACTGTGGATGTTACTTATTCCAGGATCTTGTGAATTTAGTCCTGGAAATACTAAAGTTTTTAAACAAAAATGTGATAGCTCATATGCTTTCTAAACACAGCAGACAAATGAGAACTTCAAGTGCAGAAATTAACTCAGCTTTATAATTTTGATTCTTTCTTACATTTGAATACCAGAACAACAAATATTCCAAAAAGCTTTTCATGTTAATTTCTCATAATTAGTCTCTTTATTGTAAAACAAGACCAAGATTTTCTGTTTTGTCATAAAACAAAAATAAAACTTAAAACAATAGTTTTAAGGGACTAGTCTACATAAAGCATATTATCTTATGGTATCTAATACATTCCACATAAATATATTATATCACTCACATCCTTGGTAACATGTTTACATCATAATTTTCAAGATTGGGAGTCAAAGAATTCCAGTGGGATCAAGTAATTTGGCCAATACTGTCTCCTGAGTCTGTAATCGGGGAGAGAAATTCTTTGTTTCCATAAAGCTAATCTACTAACCTTTAAGCCTTTCCATAATATTTTTAAGTAATAGAATTGTTCCTGCTCTCCTGTAGCAGAAGCCCAATATTTGGAAAATATGAACAAGTATTTGTTGCAATACTTATTTTATGAAATAACCCAAACTCAATTGTGAAAGATTTCTGCCTAGACTATAAATTTAAAAGGTTTTTTTCACATTGAACAAAATCAACATTGGTATACCAAAATAAAAAATTGTTCAACTGATTAAAAAATACTATGAAACTCACTGTTTTACAACTGAAATAGCCTTATGTCCATTAAAACAATTATCTTTCAAAGTGCATCCAACAAAAATTATTTCAAAACCTCAGATAACTTTAACTTTTTTAAAAATGAGGACTATTTTTAAGTGCTTTCAAGTTGTGATAGACCAACCACACTTTTATTAGTAGGGGAGATTCTTATGAGATGTTTATTTAAGTTGGAAATCAGTTGTCAATATGAGGCCTGAAACAGGGAGATATATTTCCATAGAAGAGCTATAACTGTGATATAACACCACATGTGATATAACATATATGAAAACCAGATTATATTACTTTCAAGTAAACTTAAATTTATGGTGGCACTTTGTAAATTGGAAAGCTACTCCTTAGCTAATTTAGTCTCTATATAAACTTAATGTACCAAATTTCGGGATCCAAGTGCTACTTGCAATTTATGATGAAAGGCATTCATCCGTTCTTTCTGAATTGGCCAGTTCAAGATGCAGTGAGATTTAAACATTCCTCTTCGCAAACAGAGTGCATGGTTTAGTTTATAATCTGGAATCTCCTCAAGAAAGATCAATATAATGGAATCCAGATTTTGTTCAATAGCTTGCTGAACTGCATGGTGTACCTTGAATCTAAGTGAAAAAATAAAAATAGAAACAAAGTTAAATTATCAGTATATAGTTTTAATAGCCCAAAGTTCAACAACTGGAAATTATTTGTAGAATTTACTTCAACATGCCACTAAAAATCAAGTTTTTTTCCTCAATTTTATTTTCAAAATTCTTTGAGTAACAAATGTGGTATATTTGAAAGTTCAATTGGAAAACAAGTGTACATTTAAAATTTTACAATGTTCACCTACCTTTTGCACAATGGATCTTTTAATAGATGCTGTGTTATAACAAAAATAATTTTTCTGCTTCTTTTGATGCTATTAACAATGGCTTCAAGTCCAGGGATGCCTGCCTCAAAGTCCCTTTCTTCCAGACAAAATTTGAGAGATTGGTCTTTTTCTTCCAACAGGGAGAAGTGCTCCCAGACCCAGTCTCTATCTTTATAGGAATGGATTATATATGCTGTATATTCGAAGTTCTCTGGTTGTCCATCTATTTCCTTGAAACCAAGAACTCGATGTACTGAAACATTCCAATAAAATGATATCCTCCAACTCTCAAAGTGGATGAGCAATACAATAAAGATAAAAATCAATAGCATACTGGTATTGATCATGAACAGCAGTTCAAAGGGAGCACTGTCTTTGCAGGGTGATATATCAAAAAGCATTACTGGGAAACCCCGATATTGAGGTGGAGTGTTGCAAAGGTAATGACTTGATAGCTCAGAGATGTTAGTATGGGTCTGATTAATCCAAGTAACAAACCAGGCAATACTTTCACAGGTACAATCAAATGGATTAAAGCTCATATCTAAATTACTCAGGTTCTTGAAAACTGGCCCAAAAACATTCTTCTCAACTGATGTTATGAGGTTCTTCTGAAGGTTCAGGGACTTTAAAGACACCTGGTCATCAAAAACAGATGGTGGAAGAACGTTTAAATTATTTAGTCCTAGGTTAATGCTTTTGAGTTTGAATAAGTCCTTGAACCCCTCAACTGGGATTTCATCAAAGCCATTAGACTCTAAGTTCAGAATGTGGAGATGGGAAAGGCCCTTTAGGAAATGGACAGGACCGCCAGGGTTTGCGTGTTTCCACAGTCTTGCTAAGTTGTTATGCTGCAAATCCAGAATCTTTAGTTTCTCAAGACCCTCCAACATTTCTTCATTTATGTTGGCTATGTTGTTGTTGCTTAGATCCAGAATGGTCAAGTTACAAAGGGGGCTGAAAGGTGAAGGGGAGCTCTCCAGATTTTTCAGGGCCACCCTCCGGAGCATCAGTCGTTGAAGTCTCAGAACCAGTGCAAAGGAGTTGCTAGTCAGTTGTAGGTATTTGTTGTAGGAAAGGTAAATTTCATAAATATTTTCTAGACCTCTCCATTCCTGGCCTGTGAGTACTTGACCAATTTCATTAAGGCCAAGGTCAAGCACCTTTAGGCGGCCCAACCAAGAGAAAGCACCACTTTCTACTTTTGAGATTTTGTTTTTGGTTAGATTGAGTAGGAGTAAGGGAGAATGAGCAAGTGATAAAAATGTTTCATTTGTTAATGTTTGCAAACCTGTGAAAGAGTTGGATAGACTCAAGTATTTCAGACTTACCAATCCCGTGAACATATTGCTTTTTATGCCTGGAAGATTATTATCATCCATGTTAAGGTCCTCCAAATATTTTAGCCACTGAAAGGGAGAGTCATCAATTTGGGGAAGTGAAGTAAGGGAAATGTCTTGTTTAGTAAAAGACCGTTTCAAATTCAGGTATCTCACATTGAAAAGTCCATAAAAGGAGTGAGAATACAAATGCTGTATATTATTAGACTCCAAGAAAAGATATTCCAGATGTGGAAGCCAAACAAAGGAATTGTTAGCAATCACATTCAAGTTGTTGTGGGAAAGATCAAGCGTGGTGAGATTTGTTTGTCTGAGTCCAAAGAAAGTCGCATTGCTGGTTCTATAGAGCTGGGTGTTACTCAGAGAGAGATTCCGGATGCTTGTGTTTGATAATTCCAAACAAAGCTTCTCTGTGAGACTGGGGCCTAGTTGAGCATTGTTCAAAAAGAGGCCAAACAATTTTCCAATTGCATGAAAACACCCTGGAGAGAACTAAAGGTAGAGGGTGGAAACAGAGGTTAATAACCAAAATATAATAGGCTCTGGATGATCTTTGAAAACTTGAACATGGTTCTTTATACAGTCTCCCTTCCCCGTTCACCACACTCCTCGGGCAGGGCATCTGCATCCATCCCTCAAATGCGTAGCTGGTTTTCTTGCTCTGTGGCAGTACTGCCCATTCTGCTCCAGCCCCTCCCTCCCCTGGCCACTGGGCCCTTCTCTTCCATGTTCATAGCCAAGTTGAGATGCCACTTCTTCAGGGGTCCTCCCTGGTCTCCTAGTCCAGACTCCTGGTACGTTTATTTCATCACACTACGTTCAACCGTAATTAACAAGGCACCTGTGAAGTCACCATTGAGGCAGATCCTGGCTTTATCTTGGTGACCTCTTGTCAGTGACCATCATGGAAGGAATGAATGGATGGCCTTTATCATGAAACAGTGACACACACTTTCCCTTCTGGACCTCTGGGTTCCCGCTACCTTTTTGTTTTTCTACCCAGGTTTTCCTCTGACTTTATTTTACTATATCTCTTTTCAGCTCCCTTCCACCTGCTCCCACTTCCTTATCAGAAACCTTGTCTGTTCTGGGGCTCAGGGAAGGCCCAAGAGATGAGCAGGAGGGAGAGAAGGAATCCATTGAGGACGGTAACCAGTTCCTCCCTAGCAGTTAAACCCACCAGGGGGAGCAAAAACGTTCTGATTTCTAATGTATTACTTGCGAGATGTTTGGGTAATGGAAAAAGAGAGAGAAAAATGTGGAAGACAGCGTGCTTCCTTGTAAATATACGGAGTTAAAATGCAGAACAGGAAATTGTTAAATTAAATAGAATACATCTATGTGGTAGCATTATGTTGCAGCCACTAAATGAAGTTTTTGAACCATTCTTAATTACATGGGAGATATGCATGATATGACATTAACTTTCAAAAGCTGGAAGCATTCTTAACCCTCAGAGGCAATGTAGCAGGTTATTAAGAGCATGGACTCTGGTCACACTGCCAGAAACCCAGCTCTGTCATCAGCTTGTGCTCTGGGAGACCCTAGGTATGTCACTTATCCCTTTCTTATCTCAGCTTACTCTTGTGTAAAATGTTGATCAGAGGAAGTTGATTAAAAAATTATATACACAAAATATTAAAAACAATTTGTCACATGCTTGGCACTCTGTTAGGTACTATATAAATTTTAGTTGTTTTTTCTCATAATTACTGGGAGAGATGAATATATACCTAAACATTAAGTGGTTGTTTCCTGATTGTAGACTTCTGGGTGATTTTTATCATCCCTCACTTTTTTTTTAAGAGAGAGAAAGAGGGGAGAGTGAAAGAGAAAAAGAGAATCAATTTTATTTAATCTTCACCTGGCCTTCATTTTTATTGAGCCTCATTATTTATGTATTTTATGTGATGATGACAATAAATTTTTAATCATAAAAATGCTGCTTGAATAATAAAATGAGTAGCTTGCCCAAAGATATTTCATTGTTATCTCAGGATAATTTTGAACAGTCTATTTTCATATGAAACTAATACAGCTTTTAAGAAGCTATTTTAGGGCTGGAGCAGTGGCTCAGCGATTACGGTGCTTGCCTGGCATGAGCGAGGATGCGAGTTCAAACCCCAGCACCATGTGCACAATGAAGTTTCGGAGGAGTGAAGGCCGCATGTAAAACTAAATAAAATTGATTCTCTCTCTCTCTCTCTCTCTCTCTCACTGTCCCTCTCTCTTAAAAAAAATAAAGCTATTTTAGTTAAGGACTTCCAGTCTTCTTTAGCCTGTAGAGGTATAAAATGTGTATAAAACATAGACATATATGTGTATGAGAATGATTCAACTGGAGACCATGGCTCTGAGAAGAGATAGCTAACCTGACATACTACATTACAAGAAGGTTTTTACACCAACATAGCACAGGTCACTGTGTGTCGAGCACGTACTATATGACAGGCACTGTACTAGATTTTTTACTACATGGTCTGATGAAATACTGTTATTTTTATACCAATTTGAAATCTGGGAAACTGAAGCAAAGAGAATTTGAGTAACTGCCTGAATTACATTACTAAAAGATCAAAGTCCACATAAGGAACCAGCTAGCTCAACTCTAAAACCTGTGCTCTTAACCACCATACTATTTTAACTCATTCAGAGATTTGTGAGCTAGAGTATTATTTCCAGTTTAAAGGTAAGGAAATTAAGACCAGTAAGTTTCCCAAAATCAAAGAACTGATCTTGAATGGCAGTGGGATTTTGATGCAGTGCTATATGATGGCAGAGCCCTATCTCCTACCTACAACCAAACTCTACCTTGACAATGGTACCAATGGCCCAAATGATAAATGCACATCATTTCTGGAAGACATGTGAAGGTTATACATTTTTCTCTAGGATTCTTTAATTTCCTAGCTGTGTGACACAAACTAAAAGGTAGAATATGAAATAATTTATCTTACTTCTTACCTCTTTAATTTGATTTGATGACAACTCTAATTTTTGTAAAGAAGAATTACCAAGGAAATCAAGTTCTTCACTTCTTAGTGCATGAATTTTATTATTTGATAAGAGAAGCTCTTGGAGATTTTCCAGTTGGAGTTGGGTTCCCAATTTTGTAGATGACAAACCATTATGAGACAGGTCTAATTTGATCAAGTTCTGATAGTAAAAGAAAAATAACATATACGTCAGAGTCTTACTTTCAAAAACAACTCCTCTAAAGGTAAATAAATCTCAGAAATATCTCAACAAAAATGTCACCAAATGTTCTGTAGAGAACCAATAGTAGGAGTATAAATCACCTTGGTAGTGATTAAAAACAGCATTGCCTCAAGGATTTAGTTTCAGAAGTCATTATTGCTGTTACCAAAATAAAAGGATATAAGCATATTTGTTTATTATAGGATAATTCATAGTTTATTTACTTATTTTTAGTAAGCATTTACTTATGGTGCAAGGAATACCCATGTGGCTTATTGAGCATGTAGTCTTACAGATTAACCTTGAAAACAAGTAACAGAAAAGGAGAATTTTAAGAAACTTGAATAGAGTTTTACCATCCATGAAACCCTAGAAAGATGTTTGTATTGAGAAAGATTTGCAGTTATATAAATTTGGGATCATGACTAGCAGAGAAATGTTAAATTTGTTTTGTCAGAATTGTGGAGTGTTTTATCATTCTATCTTAATTTTGAGCACATTTATTTCAAACAGGTAAAAGGTAAAGAAAAACATGATAACTGTTTGGGGGAAAATCTAATTTAATCCCCATTAAAGAGAACAAGAGAATAGATTTTATTTATGTTTTTAAAAGAAAAATAGCTTTTTTTTTTTTTTTTTTTTTTTTGCTGGGGAGGGTCCTGGGTATTGAACCCAGGGTTTCTTAAACACTGAGTCACATGCCCAGTCCCTTTTTTAAATCTATTTTTAAATTTAAGACAGGGTCTAGGTAACCAGCTCAAAGCCTTACTAAGTTTCTGAGGCTGACTTTGAACTTGTGATCCTCCTGCCTCAGCCTCCTGAGCTGCTGGAATTACAGGCATGCACCACCACCCCCCAGCGAAAAATAACATTTTTGGCAATAATTTCTTGAAGCAGATTTTGAGGTATTTGTGCCCAAAGTCATTTCATCCATAAGAGATTCTAAGAAGGCAGAAGAAAAGATTTAAAATAACTAGTCACAAATGTTTCTTAGCATATTTAAATTTGTATGCTACTCTTGGCCTCTGCGGAGGAGCAATGCTCAATTTTTCATAAAGCCATAAAATGAAGAAAACAAAAAGTCTAGAAAATGGCTTTGCTTTAAGAATGCCCTTAAGGATATGACCAAAGAGTGTTATATTAATGTGCAATGAAACTCATCATTGTGTGATTAATACGCAACAATAAAAACATAATAGGATACAAAGAAAATACTTAAAATTGTTCACAGATTCAAAATTCAAGCAGGGTGCTAAAAAGAAAGTGGTAGCAATGGAAAAGTAATACTTTGAGGAGATTTCTTAAATCAAGAGTAGTTGATTTTTAGTTGAACAGTGTGCTTGATAATTATATCCAATTTGTTAGCTTTATTTAAGTCAGAATTTGGACTCAACATCTTTTTTCACTACCTCACAGACTAACTCCTCAGCTTTGTGAGTTTATTTTCCAGGTCCTTATGGGACAGCCTGCTGCTTCTTTCCTGTTAGATAACTCCTACGTCTTGGATAGAAATCCTATTTCTAGTGGAAGTAAGCAAGAGAGGGAGATTTCTTTAAAATCAAGGTTGAAACTGATTTGAGACTATAATTTTGAAACCATTTTCAATCACAATGATGATAAATGTGCATGGGTCCCTTCATTCTCAACTGGGGTGGATCATTTCTTATTCTTACCTTGACATTAGGTATGAAGTCCAAGGTCATGAATAAGTGACTTGAAAACTTCAGACAACATATTTCACATTTCTGAGATGGAAATGATAATTTTCACCTTACCTTCTGGTTTTTAAAAGGGTTGTTTTGAATTTTCTGGATTGAGTTGGACATTAGATGGAGTTCCGTCAAATTCAAACAGAAGGTGAAGGTTTTATCAGAAAGGTGAGACAGCTCATTGTGTTGGAGGTCCAAAACTTTGAGCAAAGGGAGGTTTTGGCACAATTCTGGGTCTAATTTTGAAATGCTGTTGAATCCTGCATCCAAGATGGTAAGTAGGTTGTATCTTGTAAAATTAGCAGGTGGCAGTCTTCTTAGTTGGTTGTGGGTAAGATTCAGCACTGTTATGTTTGTCGGGAGGTCGTCCGGTATTTGAGTCAACTTCAGATGACTGCAGTCAGCTTTTTGATATCTCACCGTGCATTTGTTGATGGAGGATGTACACAAAATCCAAAGGGGACTCAGTGCCCCCCAAAAGTAGATATGAAAAGGCAAATGCAGTCTCATGATGCTTCCCTACAAAATATCTAGAATAAAGTAATGGACAGGGCTGGACAACATTATAAACACATGCTTTCATATGCATTGGCATATTCCTTGTAAAATAGGTCACCCAAATATGATCATGTATGATGTTTTTTACTCATGGCTTTTATGTTATGAATGACTTTAGTTTGGTATTTGAATCATGATTTCCTTAAAGTTTATCATTCCCCCTATTTCATTTTTGTTAAAGTAAGAATTATGTTAGTCTCCATTTTCACAACACCAAGATCATCTCCCCTCTTAATCACGCAGTGAGTCTCCAGTTTGGACAGATGGGTAGATGGATGAGTGGATGGATGGGGGTGGAGGGTTAGATGGATGGGTAGATGGATAGATGGGTATATGGATGAGTGGATGGATGGATGGGGGTGGGGGATGGATGGATGGGGTGGAGGGATGGATGGATGGGTGGATAGATGAGTGGATGGATGGATGGGGTAGGGGATGGATGGATAAGTAGATGGATGGGTGGATGGATGGATACATAGCTTGTTGTATGGCTTTCATCACAGAATCCACTGCACTGCACCCTAGGGTTGATGCCACTGTCTTATGGATTTGGTATCTTTTCTCCTGAAATGTTTTTTTTTTCACTGGAGTATCTCCTTGAGAAGTTCTTCTGCTATGACCCCTAAGTGCATATAAGAGTTTATCTTTTTAAGTTCTTATTTGTCTTGCTTTTGTACATTTTTATCTACAGTTCAATACTTTTTTAGAGTTTTTCTTTATATATAGAGTTCACATTTAATGAAATGCACAAATCTTAGGTGTTTTCCTCTTAGGAATGACAAATGCATACATCTGTATAACACAACCCTAAAGAGTTCCCCCACCCCTTTTACAGCTGATTCCCAGTCCTACTTCCTAGAGGCAGGCACTGCTCTTTTCCCCACTATGTATTAGTTTTGTGTGCCCTAAAAATATCATATTCATTTTCTTAAATAAGGCTTCTTTCATTCATCTTATTAGTTTTGAAATGTAGCCACATTTAATATTTCAGTAAGTAGTCCTCCCTTATTTGTGTTTCAAGACCCCCACTGTTCACCTCATATTGCAGACAGTATCAAATTCTCTGTACATTGTATTTTTTCCTATGCATACATACCTATAATAAAATAATTTATAAGTCAGGCACAATGAGAAACTAACAACAATAACTAACAATATACTAGAACAATTCTAACAATATACAGATGCTCCTTATAAATTTGTTGGATGCTCCAACAAACACATCATTACATTCCAATAAACCCATTTTAAGTTGAAAATATTGTAAGTAAAGAGCACTTTTAATATACCTAGCCTACTGAATATCATAGCTTAGCAACACAGTGCACACGGAGCATTGATTGTTTACTATCGTAATTGTGTGACTGACTGGGAGTTGTAGCTTGCTGCCAGTGCTCAGCTTCTAAACCCAGTATTGTATCATATATTAACCCAGGTGAGAGCAAATTCAAAATTAAGTGCAGTCTCTACTGAGTGTGTATTGCTTTCATACCTTCATTAAGTCAAAAATACCTTAAGCTGGGGACTATCCGTACTTTAATAAATTTTTTTTGCATTTTGATGTCATTATTAAGTAAAATAAAACGTATTTGAATAAAATACTGTGGTATGGTGACAGAAAATCAGATAACCAAAACAAGTATTAATGGGTGAGTAGCCTATAGACCATGGATACTTGAGACAAAATAATGTTTCACATCCAAGAAGGTGCTGAGTGGAGTGGAATGAGATTTATTCATGCTACTCAGAATGGTACACAATTTAAAACTTTATCTTTAGTATCCTTTTGCTTTTCTTTTATCTTTGCTTATTTAACAAGACATCTGGATTGCTTGAAATTTGTCTTCATTATTAATAAATCTGTCACATTCTTGTATGAATCTTCATAGACATATATGTTCTATTTCCTTTGGGTAAATACTTGGATTTGGGATGACTGGGTCAATAGGTACCAACATTGGTCTATTATTTGTTTCATTTTATAATCCTGGTGCATATGTATTAGTAGGTACTTGCAGCCTTAATTTATATATCCCTGCTGAATAATGACATCTAAAAATTCCTATATGCTTCCGGGCTTGGTGGCACAGACCTATAGTCCCAGAGGCTGGGGAGGCTGAGACAGGAGGGTTTCAAATTCAAAGCCAGCCTCACAACTTAGCAAAGCCCTAAGCAACTTAGCTAGACCCTATCTCAAAATTAACAAAAAAAAGAAGAAGAAGAAAATGTGGCTCAGAGCACATGGGTTCCATCCTTGGTATGAAAAAAAAAATCCTTGGTATGAAAAAAAAAACACATTATTTAAAAAGGTCATGATAGATAGATCTATCATCTATCTATCTATCTATCATCTATCTATCTATCTATCATCTATCTATCTATCATCTATCTATCTATCATCTATCTATCTATCTATCATCTATCTATCTATCTATCATCTATCTATCTATCTATATGTATACACACACACACACACACCCTTGTATGTTCAAATATTTTCTTCATTTATTAATTAGGTTGATTCGTTTTTAGTACTGTTAACATTCTTTATGTTTCTGGGTGGGTTCAGTCCTTTGTCAACTTCATATTTCGTGAACAATTTCCTCCAGCTTAGGACTTGTTTCTGCGTTTTGTAGCTATCTTTTCAATAAGGAAGTCTAATATAATAACATTTAAAATAACTTTTTTCTTTTATTTTTATTGCTTGCTCTCTTAAGCAACGTTGCTTACTCCCAAGTTATTTAGATATTCTCCTTTTTTAAAAGTATGATTTGAGCTTTCATGTGAAGGTCTATGATTTCTCATAAGTTAATTTTCACACGAAGTAGGAGACAGGTTCATTTTTTCATATGTATATCCAGTTAGTCTATAGTTTAAAAAAGACTTTCCTTCTCAGGATTGCTTTTGCACATTTTTAAAAAACCAAATAAAGGGGCTGGAGCGGTGACTTGGCAGTTACGGCACTTGCCCAGCAAACATGTGTACATGTTTGTTCAAACTCCAGCACCCACATACACAGCTAAGTGTCAGAGCAATGAAAGCCATGTGGAAAACTCAATAAAAAATTGATTCATTCTCTCTCTCTCTCTCTGTCCTTCTCTCTTAAAAAAATTTAAAAAATAAAAACAACCCAAATAAACGCTATAGTGTGGGTCTGTGTCTGGGCTCTCTATTCTCTGCCTCTGTTACTGCAACGTTTGTCAGTTTTATGCCAATACCACACTGTATCTATGACCATAATTTTACAGTAAGTCTTGAAATTTGAAGTTTAAAATCTCTCAGTTTGCTCTTCTTTTATCAGATCATGTTTTTCATCCCATGACTGATGAAAATTCTTATATTATTTACTTATTAATCATTCCTCCTCACTGGAATGTAAAGGTATAGTAGAGGACACGGTTGTTTTTATTTCATATAGTGTTGCCTGTTCCTGGAACATACCTGTTTCTGAATAAACAAACACATGTTAAATAAATAGCTTTCCATAGGAATTTAATCAGCTCAAGAAAAACACTTTTATCTCCAAATATGGTCACCCTTTTTTTTTTTGGTGGGATGTGAACCTAGTGTAGTAGTGTATGGTATGATCAGTCACCTACTTGCACTTTGGGATAGTTAAAAAAAAAATCCTCAGAGTATGAAATGAATCAGTGGCAATAATATTTAAACTGATTTCCCATAAGATCTAAAACTCATGACCCAAGAATAATTCCAGGTAAATTTCAGAGAATAAAATAATCTCGGTGATTAATTCTAGGAAAACAGAAGTAATCTGGGTATTTAAGAGTTCTACTAATGAGCTTTAAATTTTGCTAATATTGTAATGGAGTTCTCTGGGAAAATAAATAGCTTTCATAAACTAATATTCCAATCTTTCAGCCTTTATAATACTGGCACTAAATATTTTATAGCTGCAAATAATTTTGATATCCAGAGATTATGAAGAATATCATAACCCTAGGAAGATAGGATGCACAATACTAAATTGCTTAGGTAGGTATATCAAGAACCTGGGGCTGAGGCTAAAAGGACACATTCTGCAAATATGGGACCAATTAATTCCCCACTGGTCACATCTCTGAGATTTTCCCAAACCTCTCCCCTCCTAGTACCATAAGCCCTTCCTACCTCTACATACCAACTCAGAAATACAGTCCCCGCAATGTATTCTCCTTCTTGTTCAGGGGACATTTACTTCTGTGGAGGAGCTGTAGCTAGACATCAGAATTACCTAGAAGGATGAATGGATTTACAAAGCAAGACTTTGAATGATAAAGACATTCCTAGATCTGAAAACACACTTCATTGACGGAAAGACTTACCGAGTGATAAGCAGGATGTATGAAAAAAGGAAAACACTTAGAAAGAATCTTCGAAATTTCAAAATTGTGATTATTTACAAAAACAGTCCTAAAAGGAGAGATAAAAATCAATTACTTCCAAAGGAAAGAGACCCTGACTGATATAAAACTTTTTATTAGTAACACGAACCACTAGAAAACACAAATAAACCTTCAGAATGTTAGGGGAAACTATCTTGAACCTAAAATTTCATATCCAGCTGAACAATTAAAGAAACAGGAAGAAGTATTATGATATCTGCAAAGATTCAGTAAGTTTAAAACAGAGTAACCTGTAGGGAAAAGGTTATTGTAGGACATGCTTTAGTAAAACTGACAAAAGTACAGACTAAGGATGAAATTAGAGTGAGGAACAAGTTGCTATTTGAATAAGACTTAACATAAACAAAATGGAAAAAACTTTAAAGGTATATAAAATTGCTTTTCATTGTGCTAGATAGTACTGCTTATGGTGAGGATATAGAGTCTGGAGCCAGAATAACTGGAGTTAACCACTATTTGCAATTTTATTTGTACAGTTTATTTATAAACTTTGCAATCTTTTTTTTCCAAGTTGTTAAACATACACGCAGACACATACCAACAGAGAGTCACAACTGTAAAGTTGGGGATCAACTTGCTGAAGCTGCAATACCAATAAAGGTTGTGTCTATTTGCACCTGAATGCCCAGCAATGGCTGATGCTAATTTCTGATCATTCTACACATCTGAAGATTTTTCCAACTCTCATCTTCCTCCATTTCCCTTTAGTAAGTGAGAAAGAATCATCCACATACTCTTAGGAACACCTGAGGAGCTTTTTTCTTTTGCAAACACGTTATTAAAAAAGGTCAGCTCCTGTCTCCTCTTCAGCCAACAGAAATAAGGCAAGGAGAACATTTTCTAATCTCTTAGGATACAAATTTTTGAAAAAAATCTGATTAAAAAAGCATAAAGAAGCTGCTGCCAAATTATTTCCATAGCTTCCCTAATGCAGATTTCTAGGTACAGAACTCTATAGAAGAAATAATTTTTAAAAAAATTGCTGCATAAAATGTTATATCGTTTTAGACACTTTTGCCATTATTTGTTTTCTGAGTTTATCATTTGTATTTCTCTCCATACCTGCCTTATCCCATTTCTTCCATTTTCCTTGTTGAATGGTTCTGACACGATTTCAAGCACCAGATCAAAGACAGACTAGACTGATGAAGGCTAAAATCACAGCACACTACTCAGCAAGCAATTTCCTGACCACAATAGAAATCAAAGTATATTTACCTCACTTTAATGACCGCTACCAGTTTCTTGTTTTTCATCAGCTCACATCCAGACGTTTTTCATCGGGGAAGTGTGTGTGGTGAGTTACTGCGATCTTGAAAGTGAAACTAAAGTTTAAAAAAGAATAATAAGGCGTTTGTATTTGGTGCACCCAAAGGAGGGCAAAGGGAGTGGAAAGGAAAGAAAATTAAAGCAACCAGAAGAATCTCTGTGTGGTGTTTTAAATTGCATTCTAAAACTGTCTCATTTTTTAAAAACTGGTATCGTTTCCTGGATTTCACTGCAGTGATCGCGAATTTAACAATGAAGCAAGTTGAAAGGGTGGCCTACTGTGGGCAGGGCCGGAACTCCAGAAGTTAATGACCACTGTCCTTAACTAAGAAAAATCCTCCTACATTTTGCAGACTGTTGTAAATCTGTCGGATTTGAATTGTGTGTGGTGAGAGCAATAGAAAAAGAAACTCCAGTCTCTAATGGACACTGAAGCACTTTCCCTTTACTTCTCTTGCTTTATCTTCTTTGCAGAACTCAAATAAGTAAGGTGGAATTTAACTTCTTGGTCAAAGAGGAAACCAAGTTTTCCAGCAGAGAATAAGCTGGCTGTCAGAAAGTGAAGGGCCTGTCCTAACTCATTTTGATCCATTTTTCAGAACATATGAGGGATCAAATAGGTCTGCCCAGGGAAAGTTCACATTAACTATGTCTTTCTCAACCGGGCTCGGTGACTCCAGTTAATTAAAGGAATGTGCTTGCCAAGGAATGAACTCACATTCTTTTATCACTGGTGCGCAATGATCGTATAAATCAGATTTTTATGCAGTCAAATATAACAAGCAGAAGGAACGTTAGAGGCATGTAATCCAACTTTCTTGTTTGAGACATGAGGAAGATGAAACCTAGAGAGGTGAGTGACTTGCCCAAGGACCTAACTCAAGTTACCACTATGATTTTTTCATGCAAAAAAGTATAAAAAATAGAACAGTCTCAGAAAGCTGAAATATGTCACAAGCTTCAGTTGGTGGCAGAATTGACAAGAAGTTAAGTTTGTATTGTGGAACAGTTCTTCTCTTCTGGACCAGTCTTCGCTAGACGGCCCTGTATTGCAAGGCTCATGACCGCAGCTGTCTGTTTTTCAGATGTGAGATCTATGAAATAATACCATAAGCCGTTATCCAGAGAAATGATTCTCAGTCCAGAGCCACCCACATCACCCATTGGGATGTACAGTAAAACATTACTAGTCTTCAAGAGTTCCTCTCTGAGATCTTTGAAGGCAGGACCAGGTATATTCTTTGTATTATAACTCTTGCTGTCTTTCTGGTAGACTGTTATCTGGGCTTCCAATGAGCCATGCTCCTGTCTTCAGTGGGTATTCAAGCATTACATGGCCTTCTCCTACACTGACGCTGGGCTTGGTCATGTGACTAGTTTTGGCCAATGGGGATTAGAAAGCATGGAGCTAAGCCTGCCAACCAGGACTACCAGGGATTCAACTTCTTGGAACACCTGTTTCTATTCCGCCTCCTTTTGGGAACTCAGTTGCCATGCAATGGTCTAATGCCACCACTCGTGCAGCTGAACTGAGGTTCTATTGAGGAGTGATGAGGGCCTTAAAAAAATATAGAAAACACAGACACATTGACATAGAAAAAGCTGGGACCAGGTGGGATACTGTCCTCTGATGGGGAAATAGTGACCCAGAACTGGCACAGCACATTTATTTTATCATGAGAAAGTTAACTAGGAGAAAGTTTCTAAAAAGCAGACAGGGCTTGAGGATCGCGGTACCAGGAGCGTTTTGGTAACTACAATTGTTTTTTTCTTAAGACTTTGGTTCTCTAGTAACCTATGTCAGAGCCCAAAGTCAAGGATTGTTTTACGTCTCTGTTGGTTCTGGCCAGAAACGTTCTGTGCATTTACAACAGATATTCTCAAAACATGGCTTCTGTCATTATAAGCAGATCACTTTTGACTTTAAATAGAAACTGTAATTATTGATATTGTTTTAAAACAATGAGAGATTTTTATTCAGCCATTGATGTCCAGTATTGAGGCCATAGACAGTTTTTATGCTCCTGGACCATAAACCAGAATCACCCTGCATCACGACACAATACAGTATTTTTCCCAAGCAAGGCCTCAGGAACAGAGCATTCTGCATGTTTCGCCCAGAGACTGTCATCTTGCTGAGCTCTAAGGTCACTCAGACAAGTACATCAGATATACGCAAATTAATATAACTATTACTCCAAGCCAAAGTTAGACATTTTTTGAGCCATGCGCAAAAACGTTTTCAGTCAGAACTGTGCCTCCATCAAAGGTAGTCACTGGCAATAACCCAGACAATGGCTATCAGATCTGGCTCTTGGCAGTCTAACCTAGCCTAACAGCCTGTGCAAAGGCTATATGGAAAAGAACTGAGGCTCTAGCTACAGCTTTGTCTGAGTACCCAAAAGGCAACTACCATCAACTCTCTAGAGATATGAGGAAGCCATATTGGGACAAGACCTTCTGATCCCAGTTGACTACCCCCGATAATATCCCAAGGAACGGAGATAAACTGTCCTCAATAAGTCCTGGCAAAATTCCAGAAAAATAATCAAAAGAATGATCATGATGTTTTAAATAAAAACAATTTGGAGTGGAATTTTATGCATCATTACATAAATCAAGCACATTTCCTCCATAATCTTCCATACCTATCTATTATGCCCTACTTTTTTACAGAGATTAGATTTTTTATAATGTTGGTTTACTAAAGAATGGTTTTCAGTAAGTAATTTTTATTGATTCAATAATTGCAATAATTGGTTTAGGCTTAATACCAGTTCAAATCCAGATGTTCTTAGTCCTCAATTCTTGTTCTTTCCTAAATACAACACAGGTCTTTTTCTATCCAATGTTCATTTCTTATTCATGCACTAATGCATTTAGCAGTTATGGTGGTAGATACCACAATGAAAGAGTTTATTTTTCCCTTTTAAAGAGAATTAAATAAAAATGTGATATATGTACACAAGTGCAAAATAACAAATCCAGTCAGTCAGTCTTAAAGAGATTGTGAATCTTCATTATTCCCAGCAGACCCACAGAATTCTGGAAGTCAAATTCCTTTAACTGTATAATAAGTTCCATTCGTTAACTGGAGGGACTTATTTCTTATGAGATTTTGATAAGATAATATATTCAAAGAGTTTTGGAGAATGGCTTCAGAAAACAGCTAATTACAGAGACAGGAAGTGTTAAGCAGATAATACTAATTTACCATTTATATATTTGTTAAACTATAAGCACATTGTTATTCTCTGCCTGCTCCTAAGAATAATCATTAACAAAATAGTGATTATTTTAAAAGAATATTTAAAATAATTTTAATTATAGGCAAATATTTTTTATGTCAAGGATATTATATAAACTAGTAAGAACCAGTATCACTTCATTATGAGATTTATAAGGGAAAGTTTGATTACTCTTTTCATTATCATCACTATCAGTATCTGCAATACTAGGCTAAGACTATGGATCGGTCTTTACAGTCTTCCATGTGGATTAAATTAGACATGAAGAGTACCTCATTGCAGGTTTTGCCCAGACATATAGAAAATCAAAATTGTGGGCAAATGGGAGACTTTTCTCTCAATGCATCTAAGTGAAAAGTCACATCAATATTGAGTAGCAATTACACTTTATCCAACTCTTTGAGGGCCAAATACAGAACTAATTGCTGAGAAATACCTAAACTTGTCTCAGACTGAATATTGAATTCAATAGCTGGAGAGCTATTGGGTATTTAAGAGTCAATTTCTTGAAGAATCTCAGGAGTAAGCCTTTATCAACGGAAACAAGGAGATAAGACTAACTAATCTTCTCTGTATTATCAGGAAACCAAAGTGAGGCTAAACCTTCTCATCAATAGAACTTCTCGTGGGCACTTGCTGTGATTGATAAATTATGAACTCAAGCACATAAATTCCCCTCCGACAATGAGATAGTCATTGTGAACTCACTGGTCTCCCTTCAGAGTCACCATTCAGAAAGGATGTGGTCCTGCTCTCGTCTGAAATTCTGGAAGGCATTTCTTTTCTTTTTGAACCCTTTCTCTAAATTACACATGCAGTCCCTCTTACCAGTGTAAGAGCTCATTTCTGCTCATTGAGCTTCAGCTCATTTAAATAAGCTTAACCACAGAATGACCCAGTAAGAATTACAAGAGAGGAAATAAGACCATGTTCCCCTCCCTACTCTCACTCTTGTCTACTGAGTGAACTTGAACTTCCCCCCTGAGAAACCAATGTTTGTCACACAAAGCTTGTGGTTGAACCTGAACTTAACTATTTTTAATTTTTTATAATTTTATAGATAATTTTAAAAGAGGTAGCATCTTTTTATTTTCATTCATGAGGTAGGCCTAGTTTCATTTCTTTCTTTCATTTTGTAACCACTTCCTTGAGGTATGATCGGCATACCAAAATCTACATATTTATACAACTTCATAAGTTTGGAAATAAGAATTCACTTCTGAAATCATCATCGCAATGTATATCATAAGCCAACCCATTAGTTCCAAAAGTTTTCTCTACCTCTTCTTTATTTATTATTACTTTTATGATGAGAACAGTTATCATCAGATTGACCCTCTTAACAAATTTTAAATATACACTATAATATTGCTAGCTGTAGGTGCTATACTATCCAGTAGATCTGTAGGGCTTAGTTATCTTGCATAACCTGAACTTTGTACCCTTTGACTAATTAACTTCCCAATTTACCTTCTCTCTGTCCCTGGCAACCACCATTTCATAATCCAATTTGATGAGTTTTGACTACAATCATCATATAAATGGTGACAAGTAGCATTGACCCTCCTATACCTAGTTTATTTCACTCATCATCCTTTCATTAACATTTCTGTAAATGCTAGAATGTCCTTCTTCTGTAAAGCTAAATAATATTCATAAATATATGTATATATGCTAAATTGTCTTTATCCACTCAGTGATGAACATTTGGTTACTCTGATGTCTTGGCTATTATGAAGATAACAGCATCAAAAACAATAAAATACTTAGGAATTAACTTAATGAAAAAAGTGAAAAACTTAAACATTAAAAGTGATAAAACATAGAAGAAAGAAATTAAAATGGACACAAATAAATTGAAAACTATCCTGCAGCCATGGATTGAAAGAATATTTCACACTACCCACAGCGTTCCGCAAATTCAATGCAATGCTTATCAAAATTCCAATGGCATTTTTTACAGAAACAGAAAAAAAAAATCCTAAAATTCCCATAGAACAAAAAAAAAAAAAAAAAAGACCCCCAAATAGCTCAAGCAAACTTGAGCAAGAGCAAAGTTGAAAGCATCATACTTCCTGATTTCAAGATGTATTACAAAACTACATTAATTTAGTCAGATGGTTGTGACATAAACATAGACTGATGGAATATAAGAGAACCTAGAAATAAACCCATTCATATACATGAGGATAGGGTAGTTTTTTCAATAAATTGTGTTTGGAAAATTGGATATCCATAAGCAAAAAGAAATTGGAGTCTTGTCTTGTACTATACATAAAAATTACCTCAAAATGGATTAAATTTTACAGGACCTAACACCACAAAATTCTTATCAGAAAACAGAAAAAATGTTTGGACATTGACCTTGGCAATAATTCCTTGTATATGAAACTGAAAGCCCATTTTTGGGCAAAAATAGAAAATTGGGTGTATCTTCCTGTCTCTCATAGATCTGTGAAATAGGTTAGAATGAATGGAATCTCTTTCTCCTTTATTGATAGTTCCATGAGAGGGCTAATGTCTTTGCAAACTCTATGCCCTGAATTTGATATTCATTTATTAAAAATCAGACATAAAATTCTAAACACAATTTCACCATTATCACCCATTTAAAAAAATCTAGATGAAATTGGAATAAACTGATGTTCACTAAGCAACTGATGAATGAAGCCATGAAAATGTGATACAAGTATTAAGGAATCACATTTAACAGAAGGAAATTCAAAGTAACAAAAGCAACTCAAAACTTAAAATTAGATTGAACTGATCATCGGTGAGGATTATTAGGCAAATTGATTTTCATTTTATAATGCAAGTACTGACTTTTAAGGGGAAATGAAGAAAGCTCAGAATTGAAAGGGAAGAATAGTTGCCTTTGAACTTGACTCTTGATTTTCACCTAAGAGGAACTGTTATCTGTATCACATCATGGTCTTATAATAAGAATATGAGAACTGAATTTTTAAAAGTAAGAAGTAAAAGTATAAAGAAGGGGAAGGAAGGGAGGCTTGCATCATAAAGATTCGGAGAAAAAATAATGTTACAAAATTCACAAAACTCTAAAGTAGAGTATATGATGCAACATTTATTAAATGATAATTTGTTTTTTATTTAAAAATATGCCCACATAAAAGTTGAGTTTAATATAATCAAAAATAATGAACAACATTTATTTTTATTTAAATTACTTGTTTATGTCATTTGTCCGATTTTCTACTTGGTTTTCATATTGTCTTTATGGATTTATAGCATCTTTTGGGCATGGCATAGAATTTAGCTTTTATGTAAGTGTGTTTAAAATTTTGCTTAATATATTGCTTGCTTTTTAAAATAATTGTCTTAACTACATAAAAGTTTCTCAAAGTACTGACGTCAGCAAAATGGCAGACTAGGAAGCTTTAAGCCCTTGTTCTTACATAAAACCATAAAAAGCAAAGCAAAACAACAACAAATAAACAAACAAAAAACTCAAACTGTCAATTAACCTGGGAGTTGATTTGGAAAACTTCCAAAGCTCCTGGCTGCACTGCAACATGATAGAGAAATGGAAAGCCACTGACCCTGTACAGAGGGGTCCAGTGTGTGCAGTGACCTTGCTTTGTAACGACCTGTCTCCTTGCACAAGTGGGTTAGGCCTCCTGGAACGGGATCAGTACTCATGAGAGTGAGAAGGTTAGCCAATTGACTGACCGCACATCCATTTTCAAGGACATCCTAGTCAAGGGATGAAAAGCAGCAGCCCTTCACAGAGCTCTGTGGCACACGATGATGGCAATTCCATCTATAGAGTCTACAAGCTCTCGTTGCTGTTCAGGCATTGAAGCTAAGGAGCTCTCAGGAAGCCAAGGAGCCTAAGAGAGGGGCGATTTCCTTTAACACCTTGGCATTTGGCAAAGGAATAAGGGCAAGGGATGGCTTCCCCTTCCCGCAAGTGAAATATTCCAAGAGCACAAGGTTTGCCCTCTCCTGTAGGACGATGGTAGACAAACTGAGTTTTTAGGGACGTGCTTCCACAACCCAAGGCACAACGACAGCAGGTTATGAAGGGTCATGGGCTCAGGGTTTGTCATAGGCCCAGAGGCTGTTCTGGTCTCTTTTTTGGAGGGGAGGTTCGGAAGCAGGGTGCCAGGAGAGCTATCCTTTGAATTAAATGTTGGGCCACTGGTCTCCAAGGGTACAACCCTGATTCTCTTGAGAGCCTGTGGGACATAGGATTACTCAGGGGCAATGCATAGATTGGGTTCATATTCTACCTGAGCAATGTCACCCACAAGACCTGTTGCCGTTTGCTACTCTAGGGGAGCTCAACCAACAACTTCCTTCCTCTACAGGGACTGTGTAAAAAATACAGACAAATCAAAGTCTTTCCCCAAGTAATAGCAAAGAAACACTATTGTGGAAGAAGCGACAGGCCCTTGGAACAGACCTCTACCAAACACAGGCTGTGACCAGAAACAATGGAAGACCCAATGCAGGAAAGTGTGACCCAAGTGGCCTATCGTTTCCTAATGCACTAAGAGGGGATGCACCTGGACTAACATCTAGGAACGTGGGTAAGGAGAGGGGTGGCAACTGCTGGCCCACAGAGCAGCGAGTCTAAAGTGCGGGCTTACCAGCCCTCTGCGGTGCTGTTTTAAGTTGCTTTCACATGATTTGGAATCATATTAAGATAAGATCTGGGTGCAATAGCAATTGCTAGGGTTTTGTTTTGTTTTGCCAGTGGGTTGACTAATTTGAATACTTTCATCAGACAGTGGAGCATAGGGGATTTCCTTGCTTGTCTGGTAGCTATTTCTGAGTCAATCAGGGAAGAAGGATAGTGGCCTGGAGTGTGAAAGTCCAATAAGGGAAGTGATTGGGTTGCGGATGTGATTGGTTGCTTGGGAAGGGAAGACTGACTGACCTCCAGCCAGTGCCTGCATCTGCTGGGTTCACATTTAGACTTGAACGCCTTTAAACAAAACTGTATTAGATCCACAAACCGGGAATAGAGGAAATTTTCTCAACGTCATGAAAACCATTATGAAAAATCCACAGCTAAGATTCTTTTTTTTTTCTAAGCTCATATTCAATGGTGAAAAACTGAAAACTTTCCTCCTAAAATCAGGATCAAGACAAGAATGCTCACTTTTGCCATTTCAATTCAACATTTTGTTGGAAATTCTAGCCAGCATAGTTAGGCAAGAAAAAGATATAAAAAGCATCTGACTGGGAAGGAAGATATAAAATGATTTCTGCTTGCATATGACGTGATCTTATGTGCAGAAAACTCCGAAGAGTCCACCAAAAATCTCTTTAGGCTAACAAACAAATTCAGCAAAGTTACAAGATATGAAATCAGTACACAAAAGCCAGTTATGTTTCTTTACATTAACAATAAATAACCTGAAAAGAGAATTAAGCAACTAATTCCATACAATAACATCAAAAAGAATAAAATACTTAGGAATGAACCTAAATTAGGAGATTGAAAAATCTTGCATACTGAAACTAGAAATGTTTCTAGAAACTAGAAAACATTACTCAAATAAAGAAGGCTCAATAAATGGAAAGACACCCTGCGTTCAGGGACTGGAAGGTTTAATAACACGAAGATGACTCAACACTATTCAAAGTGATTTACAGATTCAGTGCAAGTTCTATCAAAATCCAAGTGATATTTTTTGAAATATAATATAGAAAAACACATCCTAAAATCCACCCTAAAATCCATATGGAATTTCAAGTGATCCCAATAGCCAAATCAATCTTGGAAAAGATTGACGTTGAAGGACTCACACCTTCTAATTTCAAAACTTAGCTATAAATCTGCTATACTCAAAACAGTACTAATGGCATAAAGATGGACATAGTAGACCTGTGAGATGGAATAGACAGCCTAGAAATAAACACTACCATACATATTCAGATGGCTTTTGACAAGGGTATCAAGACCCTAGAAAAAGGAAAGGACGGTTTTTCTGCAAATGATGTTGAAAAAAACAGGATGTTCTTATGCAAAAGAATAAAGTTGAATACTAATATCATATGCAAAATTTAATTCAACATAGCTCAGACTTGTAAACATGAAAAACAGAACTATAAAATGAATAAAACAGGAGAAAATCTTCATTATATTGGATTTTTTGGATATGACACCAAAAAGCACAAGTGATACAAGAAAAAAAAATAGACAAATCAGATTTCACCAAAATTAAAGTTTTTGTGCATCTAAAAACACTATCAAAAATGTGAAAAGACAATCCAAAGAATGGATAAGATATTAGCATCCAGAATATATAAACTTTCTTCAATAATATTTATTACAATAAAGTTGCAATGTTTTAAAGATAACAATAGAAATCTTTTTACATTCGAGTTCTAAAGTATGGTTTCTAACTATTGAGAAGGGCAGAGGAAGTAACAGAAATAGCATGAACTTTGGAGCTAACCAAAACTAAATTCAAACCCTGATTCGGTCACTTATTAACTTCATGACTTTTGACAAATTAATCTTTCTGATTATGAAATCCCGACTGTTTCTTTTTTTAAAGAGAGAGGGACAGTGAGAGAGAGAGAGGAGAAAAACAATTATTTTTTATTTAGTTTTTCATGTGGCTTTCATTGCTCCAAGACTTTACCGTGTATATGGTGCTGGGGTTTGAACTTGTGTACTTGCACATGTCAGGCAAGCACCGTAACCACGGAGCCACCACTCCAGCTCCCCATAATAATTCTTAATAGGCATTAGAAGCTGTATATTTTCATTACTGTTTATGGGCTAAAATTTTTCATCTCCCAAGTACTTTTTAATGTTACTATGGTTGTTGGCATAGTTTAGTTGGAAATATATATTCTGAGTTGCAAATAATTAAGTTATAACTTGACTTTGGAAATGCAATTTGCCCAAAATTAGACAATCTCCAGTCCAGGGTGTTCTGGTTTCAAATGGACAAGATAGACAGCAAGAAGACTTCTAAAGTGAGGAGCAAGTGCTTAGGACAATTATGATGTATTTTCAAAATGAAATAGGTTGAAAGACAAAAGTAAGCATTATCATGGGCAAATGCATTTGCACATACTGCTTCAGATGGTCCTCAGGCACCATATGCAGCTATTTCCAGGCACACTTGGCCATCCTCTGCATCCCTGAGGGGAAGATCTGAAGGGAAGAGTCTGAGGAAAGGACAGGTGGTAGGGCTTTTTCTGACTTTGCATTCCTGCCTCTACTTTCAGTTCTCTGCATCTGATTTCCCCAGAATCTATAGGTTAATAGTCAGGACTGAACACTCCCAATATGCCACCTAATAGTAGAGGAGTCCTGGTTTGTCAGTACCATATTTTGCTTGCAGAAAGCAATATCATTTTAGCACTGATAATATGTCTTACCATTACAGTACCTGGAGCTACACCAAACCTAGGTCTTTTTTAAACTATTTTAAAGAGAGAGAGAGAGAGAGAGAGAGAGAGATTTTGTTGACTTTTCCATCTGATTTTGTTTTTCTAACACTTAGTTGTGTCTGTGGTGCTGGGGTTTGAAACCTGGGTCCTTGAGCTGCCAGGCAAGAGCTCTAACTGCTGAGTCACCGCTCCAGCCCCAAACCCAGGTCTTTTTAAGTAGCTGCTTTTACTGTTATCTCTGCTTTTATAGAAAACTCAGTCCAACAAGGTTAAGACAGAATGGCGGCTGCAGTACCAAAGAGAAATGGCATATTGTCCTTCATTTCCATGTAACAGGATCTTAGGGCAGTACAGCAACAGGAAGAAGATACTGTATCCCAGAAGCATGGAATTTTCCACATATTGAAGTGGGGTTTTTGAGATGGGGCCGGATTCTCTGCTCCCGCTGGTGAATGGAGTCTGGGCCGCTACAGATTCCAGCAGCCAAAACAGCCTGCTTCTAGTGTTTGCAGCGATTCCCAGATAAAACTGGGAATTTGGGCTGATTGCAGGTCCCTCAGGTCTCTGCGGCCCCAAAGTGTTAGCAGCTACCCACCTAAGAGCTGGGATTTCCATGGCGCGTTGCAGCTCTTGGTGTGGTGGAAATTCACCCCGGAAATGCGGCGCCGATCTTCTGGGTCCTTGTCTCACAAATTTGAAGAATAAAATCCACGGACAACCACGGAAGGAGGAGTAAAAGGAGTAGGATTTATTTAGGAAGAAGAGTAGAGACTCCGCAAGGCGGAGGGGTTCCTAGAAGCAGGGCACCGTCTGATGGAGGTTAGGCCTGAGGTTATGTAGATTTGGGCTTGAGCATAATTAACACTCATGCAAAGCAGGCATTGAGAAATGCATCAACTCCATTGGTTAAAATCTATGTAGAGCGGGCATTGAAACTGGTCAAGAGCACCACTGGTTAAAACAAAAGGTGGCAAATACTTCCTAGTATCCTCCTATGACCACCCCCATCTTAGTCAGGGACTAGGGTGAGCCTCAAGGTCTTTTTGCATTTGAAGGCCCCAGCAGGCCCTGTCAATCACTCTCTGCCTCTGCCAGCTAGCTCTTGGTTAGGGGCCTCTGTCCTGACTACCTAGGCATTTCACTGTCTCTCCTAATCTGTCTCAATATGTTTACCAAGTGTAAGTCATGTCTGCCTCGAAAATTAATTGTGGCAGACGTTTATATACATATACACTCATATATTCATATTTATAATACTGTGCATGCTGCATACATTGTGGGATAAAGTAGTCAAGTAATTATTAGATATTCTAATTCTACAATCCCCATTTTAAAAAACTAGCATACCATGGAAGAAATAAGATATATAGGCAGCTGGAAGAGGTAAGTAAAAACCTGTAGCTCTGAATTTTGGAAATAGCATGAATTCTGTATGTACATGTAGGTTTCTATAGGTACATTTCACATATATCAGATACTATCCGAGATATGTGTTTAGGTTTAAAGGGAGATTTTAAGCTGAAATCATCAGCACGTGAATGTTTCCCAGAGTAAATGTAATAATCAACTTCATAAACACTTTTTAACAATCTCACCTCTCTTAGGTTTGGAGTTAATGCTTCAAATGCTATTAATGACTTTCTAAACTATGTAGTCAATTACATACAAGTTCTTTCAAAATGTTAAGATTCTTTATATTGGCCATTATACAAAATTTCAAATATACAGAAAAATTGCACAGTGTTCTTAGCTTCTATAATTAATATTTTAGCACTGAATTGTCCCTCTATTCATTCCTCTGTAAATCCATCTTATTTCATGATGTATTTCACAGTAAGTTTCAGGGGCTGGAGGAGTGGCTCAGTGGTTACAGCGCTTGCCTGGCATACGCAAGGATTCAGATTCGAACCCCAGCACCAAGTCCACAACGAAGTGTCAGATTAACGAAAGCCACATGAAAAACTACCTCTCTCACTGTCCCTCTCTCTTAAAAAAATAAAGTAAGTTTCAGACATCAAGATACTTCTGTCCTAAATTCCTAAGGCACATACTTAACTAGAGTTCAGCATTTTTTTACAGCATTTAACATAATATTTATGTAAAATTAAATGCACAAATATTCAGCTTATCACTTGATCCACATGGATAAATGCAAATCCTTATCTAGACACAGAACATTATTACTGTGGCCCCAGAAATTTCCCTCTTGCTCACTTCCTGTCAGTATCTACCCTACAGTTCCTCCCAGAAGCAGTTACTGTTCTGATTACTTTTAGTGAAACAAATGTAGATAAAATTTTCCTGTTTCTAGAATTCCAAGTGGTTGGATCACACATCTTGTGGATTTCTTGCTTAGCATGGTTTGGTATTTATTCACATTATTGCATGTATCCATAGATCGTTTCATTTATTACTGAATAGTAGTCCCTATAGTTTTTATTCATTCTTTTGTCTGTTATGAATGAAGTTATTGTGAACATTCTTGGATAAGTCTTTGTGTGTGTGTGTATGTAAAATAGTGTCTTTTCTTAGGTAAATACCCAGGACAGGAACTTCTGGTTGTTATAGTCTAGTTTTATAAGGAAATACCAGGCCTTTTACTAAAGTAATAATATCATTTGTTATTCCTACAAAAATATATGAAAGTTCCAACTGTTCTAAACCTCTGTCCATATCTGCTGTTGTCGGACTTTATAATTTTGGCCATTCCGTTAAATCGTGCAGTAGTTATAATTAGCGTTTCCCTGATGACTAATATCCTTGACCACTTCCACATGTGACCAGTAATATATTTTTCTTTGTTCTTTGTGAAATGTCTGTTCAAATATTTTCTTCCTTTTGAAAACCTGATTACTTCCCTCTTTGGTTGATGTGGTGTCTGCAACAGACTGCTGGCACTAGTCCCGAGCTCTAGAGGGAGCCCTGTCTCTGGACTCTTCACAGCCATACAGTGGGAGGCACATCAAGGAAGCACCTTGATTTTGATGGATTCAGAGGCCCATGAAATACCTTGCACCTTGGGAAACTTCCTGGAAAGGTGGCAATTATTCTGCTATCTCTTGTTCATTATTGGCGTGAGGGTATGCACACCTATTATCCAGCTAGACCCCTAAAATTTTTCCTAATGCAAACCATAGAGTATTAGAAAATAAACTTTGTTTTTGTACTGTCTTGATTTACTAATAACTTTTTCCTTAAAACATGAAAAAAACCAACTATAACATTCTAGAAAATGAAGATGAAAGATTTTAACATTTCTGCACATAAGAGTTCTGGTGTCAAGCTTAACAACTTTAGCAATAAAACACACTTTTGCCCGAAATCAAACTATTCTAAGATGCTTTGGGAACCTGAAAAATGCTACTTTGGTGTAATGCTCCTTAATGAGCATTAATAAAATGTTGTTGTTGTTGTCACTGTTTTCCAAACACGAAGTTTGAGATTCAGAAGAGTATGTTTGTATACTCAGCAGAAGCGTAAACAACTTTAGGACAGTTTAGAGGGCTTGTAGGGGCCAGAGCAGTGGCTCAGTGGTTGCAGCACTTGCCTGGCATGAGCAAGGATGCGAGTTTGAACCCCAGCACCATGTACACAACAAAATGGTGGAGCAACGAAAGACACAAGAAAAATTAAATAAAATAGGTTCTCTTTCTCTCTCTCTCACTATCCCTCTCTCTTAAGAAAAAATGTATTTGTATAAAACTCAAATGCAATAGAGAGAGCTTTTCCCTCTATATTTTGGTTTATGTTTTGGAAAGCTCTTGAGATGGATTAGCAGCAAGCAGTGAGATTCTTAGAAATTGTCTTCTTAGTTAAGCCAGGGGAGAGCTTGACAATTCTCCTGTTAGTGTTGAGGCTGCAGATCTGATGCTGATCAATTAGGCCGCCGGGCCAAGGTTTCTACGGAAAAGACTGCCATTTGTTGACAATGTTTGGTCTTGGTACAATGAGCTACACTGCTAGAAGTTATGTAATCCTGGCATATGGAAATGCTATGTGAAGTTAATTTTCTCTTTCTCTGCCTTATGATTCAGGTGTGTTCCAAGTTTTACATGATCATTACAGCTATGTTTTTTTTTGCAATATTAAATGATTACTTTTGAATGTCATATACAACATTCTAGTGAAAATGATAGGAAATATATTAAAGGTAAAAAACAAAGACAGTGTTCACCTGTTGGATTTATGATTGGTCATGATTTAAAAGCATTTCTAACAGAAAGATGCAACATAGTGCAGCAGGGAAAAACAGAGTTTTAAAATCAGTAAGATGGATATTCACACCACAGTTCTGCTAATTAATGATCGTGTGTGATCTTGTGCAAGGTCACTAAGCTCTCTAACCCTCTTTTAATATGTGAATGATGGTCACTGTGATAATTACCTAAAGAACTATTGTGAGATTTAAATGAAATTATGTGGTTCATATCTGGCATGCATTAAATATTCAATGAAGAGTCATTTCTACTATTAATAATTTCCAGACAATTTTACTTTCCTGTGTAGTGGATTCATCATTATACTTTTCAGTGAAATAGCCTGTGACAATGCATTTCACTTAATGTGTTCATTTATTTTTATTTTTTTATGATTATATGGGTATGACACCTTACTTCCGTCCCTCTACCCCTCTGTTCTTCCATCCCTTCCTTCCATCTAGAATTGCATATGAACACCTGCAGTCTATGATGTAATTGTCAAGTAATTTGACATTGAAGTTAAACTGCAGGGGTCACATTCTAGGCTATGTTTTTTCTTGTTGCACTGACAGCTGGAGTTGTGTCCTGTACATGAACTTCTGAGTCATAATTGGATCATGATTGCTACCTTGCCCTAGATTTAAGAACTTTCTTGCTGACCATTGAGAAGATTCGTTTGGCGTTAGAAATGCACAATCTCTTGTTTTGAAGCACGTCCCACAGTTATGCAACAAGAGGGGCTGATTTTGCCATATTCCTGCTTCAATTTCTGGTTGTGGAATGCAGATGATTGATCTGGTTATGTAATCTCAAGAAGCATGTCATTTCAAGATCGACCACTAGATGGAGCAAAGAGATCATTTTTTTCATAAAGTTCCCAAATTTTAGACACTGTACTAACAAAGGACAATCTCAACATTTTTTAGATCATTAACGCAACTGGACATTAGAATAATTAGACACTAGAGTTTTCTCTTTGGTCCCCTTCACTTTCTGCTCTTCGTCCTCTCATTCTTTCGTCCTGTTGCTTGTCTCAAGACTTGGGCTCTCTTGCAGGTTTTCTGGCTGGTGGAACAGGTACAGGTAAAAGACTCACAGGGCCCATTTTCCTTTGTCAACGAAATACTGGAATTATGTCAGTGTTTGTGTTACATCTCTATGTCAGGCTGCCTGTCTTCTAAGTTCGGAGGGCTTGTGTGTTGGGTTATGGTCAGTCTTCCCAATGTCCTCCTTGGGTCAAGTTCAACCGATGGTGTGCCAGTGTGTGTGTGTTCCCAGTCTTGCTGTCTTGCTTACATCCATTATTTCTCAGCCTTTCCTCTAAATTCTTTCCCTTTTTTCTAGAAGAGTACACCTTTCAATCATCTCTCTCATGTGTACAATAAATGAATCGGAGGAGATTATCTCCAGAGTCACTTTATCACTCAATAGGCTTATAATTTTTGGTTTGAACTAGTCATCTTTTTATTCTTCTTCCCTTCTGTTTCCTGTGTTTTGTGTCTCATGCAACCTTCCACAAAGCTTATTGTAAATAAGTCTTTGTTCACTCTATGAGCAAATTGATAAGTGACTGTGAGCTAGGTAACACCCCTTATTTTGGATTAGCTTCCACATATCAGAGAGAACATTTGATCTTTGACTCTTTGACTTTTGGGGACTGGCTTATTTCACTTAGCATGATAGTCTTCAGTTCCATCCATTATTCAGCAAATGTCAAAAGGCCATTCCTCTTTATGGCTGAGTAATACTGCATTGTGCATGTAAACCACAATGATTATAGCGACATCTCCTGAAGGAAACCTAGGTTGGTTCCATTAGCTAAGCTATGGACTTGTGCTGCTATAAACATTGATATGGCTGTGTCATTGTAGTAATGCTGATCTTAAATCTTCTGGATATATACTGAGGAGCGGGATAATTGGGTCAAACGGTGGTTCCATTCCTAGTTTTTTGAGGTCCTTATCTAAATGATATTAAAAGTCCTTTGGGCGTAATTGCATTTAGGGCTTGTGTTCAAATTCTTCCCTTACAAGTAAATTTCTTCATGTAATCTTTTCTGCTGCTCTCCAATTGCTTTCTGCTGTGTCATTTAAATGACCAGTGCTTTGTATTTTGTTTCCACATTCATCTCTGGCTTATATGCATTATGTTTCTGCTCATTAAAATAGATCCACACAGGTATTTATTGAAATGGCAGATTTGGATTCACCTCATCTCTAAAAGCATTTGAATCTGAGTAGCAAGGTAGCAAAACAAAACTGAACTGAATTGGTAACATGAATAGTTAGGGAGTATCGGGCAAACATAAGAAACAAATTGGCTTTTATATTTTGGAGGATGATCCATGCCCAATGGTCTTAGATTCATATAAAAATGATTAAAAGGTTCAGCTGCCGTTCTACTCTACCTCATTAATTCCCCACCTTCATCAATCAATAACTGCTTATCATCAAACAGAGGCCCCTCCGCTTCCCATTATTTCTATGAAATGTTAGTTATGAATTGTTCCCACCTTTGCCAGACCTATTGAATATGTACAAAAGCATGTACTCTTCATATTTGGAAGAATGACTTGAGATCCTAAGAAGTAATTGTATACTTGTGAATTATTTATCAAAAAGTAGCTAAATGTAAAAATGACATTTTTTAACCAATTAAAGTGTTTCATAGCAATGTAATTTTAATTTTAGTAGCACAAACAGATAGATGTTTAGGGTCTAATTAGGAAAAGAATTAGAAATGATTTTTCCCCCAAAATCTCACATGTAGGGGCTGTAGAGGTGGCTCAGCAGCTGTGGTGCTTGCCTGGGGTGTGCAAGAACCTGGGTTCAGACCCCAGCACCACATGCACAACTAAGTGTCGAAAGAACAAAACTCAGATAAGAAAATAAATGAAATTGCTTCTCTCTTTCTCTCTCTCACTCTCCCCCTCTCTGTCTCTTAAAAAAAGAAAATGAAAAAACCCTCATATATATTTAGAAGTATTTCCTTTCCTCTGGAGAGATCACAAAGTTATCGTAAGGGAATTAGAAATCTACATGTTCATTAAGAACTATCTGTGCATTGAATAAAATAATAATACTTGCACATATGAGGCACTCATTAAATATGTAGATGCTGTTAATGAGATAAAAATTTATTGAAAAGGAATGAGAGTTGCTCTTTATCTTTCTTTTCCTGTTCCAGTAAAAATGGTTTCCCCTGCTTTCTTCACCAGGTGTTTCCCTTCGTTAGAAAGTGCAAGGGCTGGGCTCTCCTTCCCCGTGTGGCGATCACTTGGTTGAACTGTTTGTTCTTGTTTTATTTAGTGCCTTCTAGTCTTTATAGCAATCTGCAAGTCCCAGCAAATAAGTCAACAGGAATTGCTTATTCTTCTTCGGGTTAATATAAACCTGTGCTTTCTCAAAAGGGAAACACTGGAAGTTGACTCACTGTTCTTTCAAAGCAAAGTCATTTCAGATCACGGCTGAAAATAACTCATGATGCTGAGCTGACTGACCTCATGGAGGCAGGACTGGTTCAAAGCTCTGCCTCTCTGGGTGGGGGGATGTAGGTTGGGAGACATTGAAAGCTTATTGCCTTGGTTCCTTGTAGCAAGAGTAAGAAGAACAAGCGAAAGTTCCCTTCCGAGAAAAGACTTGGTCATCAATACGATCTCAGGTGTCATTTCACCATCTCCTTTTGTCTACTATTGGACTAATCCATTAAGAAAAGAGACCTGCGGTGACCACCCAAGTTTACTTATGTGGCTTTTTAAGAAAATGCCTCTCATCACAGTCAGATACATTATAAAAGGCAACCTCTCAATTTCTCTATAACAGATTGAATCTCACTCCCAAGCAACAACCTGTTGGAGTTGGGGATGGGGTGGGACTAGGAATCAAAATTTAGTTCAAATTGATTTATTAATTTAACCATTTCTTCAGCAAATGCTCACTTCTTAAATGCTTACTGCTTTAATTAAATACGGTCCCCAAATTAAGTGTTAGAAACTTAAACTGCAGTGCAAGCATGTTGAGGTGGGGCCTTTAAGAGTTGGCTAGATCACCAGGGCTGACATCTTGAGGGCTCTGTACTTGTGAATGGATTAGCACCGTGATTGTGCAGATGACTTGATTATCACAGGAGCTGCTTCCAGGTAAAGGGTCAATTTGGCCCCCTCCATTCCTTCCACTTTGTATTTCAACCCCTCTCTCTTCTGTCTTCTGGGTTTTGCTTCCTCCTCCTCATCTCATCTTGGGTCTTACTGTCCCAACACAGGCAGCAATGACAGTCAAATTGGGTTTTCAAAGCATAAAACTGCAAACAGGCAGCCATTTTCCCTCCTAGAGGAGGGAAGGCTTTCCCTGCGCCCTCTGAGGGTCTGATAATTGACTTGATGAAATAAACGGACCGCAGGGACATTAACAGGGGAAAAGATACTCAAGTTTGTTCCACACACACAGGACCATCATGGGGAAGAAAAGCCAACACCCAGATCCTAGTGGGATCTAGAAGCTCACAAACCCATTTCATGAAGGTGGGGGATTGAGGGACACAGGCGACTTAGAGGAGTGCAGATGACTTGGGGGAAACATGAATGCGCCCTCAGATGAACAGGCAGCCACCTATGACAGAGTCAGCCTGGGTGTGGTGTCAACCTCCCATCCTCTCTCCTAGGTGAGGAGTTAATCTTTCCTGGATGACTGGATTCCTGGGGAGGGGATTTATGACAACTGAGTCCTTTTGGAGGACCTGTCTTTAAGCAGACACAGGAGTTTAGAAAAAGCCTCTTCCTGCATTTACCACTCCCCCAAGTCTGTAGTTTGGATCTTGAGTGTCCCCCAAAGGCCCATATGCTATGGTCACAGCCTATAGTGTTTTGGGGAGCTGGTGGCACCTTTAGGAGATGGGGCCTAGAGGAAGGAAGTTAGGTCATTGGGGTATTGGATAGAATAGAATGGAGCACAGGCCCTTCCTCTTTCCCTCTGGCTGCCGTGAAGAGTTTCCTGCACCACAGGCTCCATCTTTGATGTCTTACCTCACCATAGGACCAAAGTCAATCAAGCCAAGATGTTAGTCAGCTTTTCATTGCTGCAACAAAATATCTGACAAGGACAATTTACAGGAAGAAAAGTTTGGGGCTCACAGTTTCCGAGGTTGCAGTCCACGGTCAGCTGGCTCCACTTTTCTGGGCCTGAAGTGAGGAAGAATATCATGGTGGAAAGGTCTGGAAGATGAAAGAAAGCTGCTCAGTTCATGGCAAGGAAAGGGAGAGGGAGAGGGGGAGAGAGAGGTCAGGGAGAAAATAGAATCCCCAAGGACATGCCACCAGTGACCTATTTCCTCCAGCCGTGCCCCACCTGCCTATAGTTACCACCCAGCAATCCATTCAAATTATTCATCCACCAAATGGATTAACCCCCCAATCAGAGTACAGCACTCATACTCTAATTATCTTACCTGTGGACATTTCTGCATTGCCACAGGAGCTTGGAGGGATATCTCACTTCCAAACAAAACATTAAGTGACCTTGAACCTCTGAAACTGTGAGCCAGAATAAATATTTCCTTTTTGTTTTCTTTCAGTTGATTATCTCAGGTATTTGTGACAGAGACACAAAGCTAACATACCAGGTGTCCTCAGTTTGAAGTCATCAGTGTACCAACATAGCCTATTTTGGGGTGGCATTTACTGAGCTGCTTTATCTTTGAACCCTGGAAATTAGCCACTTCACTAGGTGGAATGTTTGGGAAACTAAGATTTGCAGGAATGGAAATACATGTGAACAGAAATACATCTGAAAATACATTTCAAAAAGCATTGTGCTTGTTATGGAACTTTCTTTTCACTACCTTTGCCCTCTCCAGGAACATCCTCACATTTCATATTGGGGGAAAAGAGTTACTAATTGGACCAAATTACACTGCATAAGGGCAGGACACAGGAAGAATTCCCACTGGGGGAAAAATAAAAGGAAAGGAAAGAGCTGAGGGCTACTGAGAAATTTCAGATGATTTTATTAATTTGCTGTCTGCTTGCTTGTTTGTAACTGGCTTGCTTTAGAAATATGGCAACCTGACAAATCTATCACTTGGAGGGAGTTCATATCCATGCCAAGTTCTGGTTCCTCTGGGGCTCCAAGCTTACTCCTTCTCCATCCAAAGGCTGGTGGGAGCAAGGCAGGTCTCCCTCGGGATCTCCAGCAGCAGCCTGACAGGACTCTGGCCCTTGCCTCTAGGGTGGGCCTTAGGGATGGCACCTTCATGACACACTCCATCCCATGACCCTCATGGAGAAGGAAAAGGGAAGGAACAGGACAGAAATAGCAAGCCAAACACACAGACTGAGCATGGAATTCTTCTCATACCAAAACCAAGAGAAATCCCCAGCTCGCTGAATGTTTCTTGCTAATCTCCCTTCCTGGCTTTTATTCAGCTATTGCCAATCCCTTATTAAGCTTCTGGCCTCCTTTTAGCTGTACAAAGAGAATGGGGAAAAAATGTACCCTAAGACCTTGGATTTTTTCATTCCTTTTCTGTTGCCAGCGAGTCAGTTTGGAAGGCTGGTTGGCACAGGCTCCAGGAATCTGTGTAAATGCCTAATGGAGATCCACTGAGTGCTTGCTGCAGGCTGTCGGCACTTCCAAACATGGTTCTGGCTGATGGCTTGCACTTTTAAGGTAATGACCTACTGGTGACATGTTTCATACCTGCAACCAGTCTGGGAACACTTTAAATATTTCCTTTCTTTTCCTTCCATCCTTCCTTCCTTCCTTCCTTCCTTCTTTCCTTCTTTTCATGGAAAGGGGAGAAGGCCTGGGTCACATACATCTTGAGAGCTCCATGACCATAATTGCTGCTTTCAAAGCAAGCTTCCAGGAATACACGTCATCTCCCTCTCCCTCCTGCACTCTCCTCCTTTGAATCTCAGAAAGTTGAATGTAAATGTGTCTTTTCCATGGAAAGGGCAATCATTTTTGGTCTTGTTCTTATCCACTTCTCAGAATCCGCTAATTTATTCCGCAGTATTTACCGAATGTCAACCGTATGCTTAGATTCTGTAGCAAGGACAAAGAACAGGGTGAACAAAGAACAAGGCGTGAATGGAACAAATCAATAAATGGGGCAGAGGGGGACATTAAAATTAAACAAAATAACATGTGAATTCCCATTTGTTAAAAGTGCTCTGTCACTCCAAAGGAAATAAACAGAGAATGTGATGTAATGGCATTGAGTCGGATGGTAGGCATGGTAGGTGTCAAGGACTGACTTTCAATTCCTCTTTCAACCCAACTGTAGAATCACCTCCTGAACTGAAGCTGCACTGCCTGATTTAATTGCAGAGGAAGAAAAGCCAATAACAATAATGATAATATTAGAAACTATGCTTTTCAGACTTCCTTGTAGGTAGGGTCTGACTGAGATGGAGGAAATGCGTGGCGACAGGCAGAGGCATGGACATCCGTGAGGTGTGGGGTTATTGTAGCAGGTCTGGTGGCAGAGGCATTCTGTTCCTGCAGAAGCCTCAGCCAGATGCTGATCACCTCCTCCAGCGTCCCGGTGCTCAGAGGCGGAGGTGGCAGTGAGGTTTCCACCGTGCATAATAGCGAGTCATTTCTCTCAGCTGCTCTTCTTTCTGACTGCAAAGCCTCCTTAGAGCCTCCGGTAGGAAAGGGTTTCCTACCTCTTTCCAAGGGTTTTGTGTTTGGCCCAGGTCCTGCACCTGAGTGTTTCCCAGTTCCTCTCCCAGGGGCCAACAGCTCCTCCCTCAGAAGCATTGTACCTTTGTTGAGGAAGGTGGCTGGAGGATTTCCTGCCTTGTTGATGATCATAGGGTGGAGAAGCTAGTGGGTGAGTGCAGTTCTGCTGGGTTGGAGGCTGCTCAGCATTTTAAACTACCTGGCTCACTAGCTTGAACTTGGCCTCTGTGAACTTGCTGAACGTGTGTCCGTCTTCTCCCAGCCTGCTTCTGTGGCAGCTCCAAGCCCCTCCTGGGCTCTGCCGTCCTTTTCTCCTCTGGTCTCGCTACCCTTTAGAGTTGACTTCGCTTGGCTGCCTCCCCATCTCGGCTTTTAGATAAACTCAATAGCAGCTATAATAACAGTCTTATAGATTATTTGGCTCTTTCTCCTTTGTAAGGCATAAGTGACATCTTCTTGAAGCTGTCTCCACCCTAAGCCAAAACTGAATTCCCTGTAGCAAGCCTGGCGACAAAGACACTTGGTTCCTGCAGAAATCTCTGCCAGGGATCCAGCAGTGGTGGTCTGGAGTTTGGTTCACTCCATCAAGGGACCCAAGCTTCCATGCTGCTAGAAGATGCAGAAGTGAAATATTTGCTAACTCACCAGGCATCAGTTACAAATCAATCACAGGTTGAGTATCCCTCACCCAAAAGGATTAGAAACAGAATTTGGATTTTTTTCAGATTTCAGAATATAATACCAAATACACAATGAGATATCTTGGGGATGGAGACCCAAGACACAAAAGATATAATAGATACAAATTTCATTTATGTTTCATTTATATCTTCTGCAATAGCCTGAAAATAATATTGTACAATCTTTTCAGTGTGCTTGCATTTCTACTGAGACCTGTCACATGAGGTCAGATGTGGAAATTTTCACTGAGGGATCAGGTAGGTACTCAAAGTTTTGGATTTGTAACATTTTGGGTGTCATTTTTCAGATGGGTGATATTCAACTGTATTTGCACATTGCTGCATAAACAGTCAAAAATGAATGAGGACAACTGCCTAGCATGTGTGATTTGGGTTTGATCCCTAGCATCACAAAAAAACAAAAGCAATACAAAGGTAGGCATGGCAGCACACACCTGTAATCCCAGCAGTTTAGGAGATTGAGGCAGGAGGACTGCAGCCTCAGCAGTTCAGC
The DNA here is from genome assembly GCA_004027875.1 of Aplodontia rufa. Lineage (NCBI taxonomy): Eukaryota > Metazoa > Chordata > Mammalia > Rodentia > Aplodontiidae > Aplodontia > Aplodontia rufa. The sequence goes on from PVKS010000887.1 coordinate 134,916, forward strand.
AAGGCCCTAAGCAACTTAGCAAGACTCTCCCTCAAAATAAAATGTAAAAAAGGGCAGGGGATGTGGCTTAACCCAGTGGTTAAGCACCCCTGGGTTCAATCCCCAGTGCCAAAAACAAACAAACAAATAAAAAGCCAAAAAATAAAAACAAGGGGCTGGAGCAGTGGCTCAGTGACACTTGCCCGGCATGCACAAGTACGCAAGTTCAAACCCCAGGACCATGTACACAATGAAGTCTTGGAGCAATGAAAGCCACATGAAAAACTAAATAAAATTGTTTCTCTCTCTCTCTCTCTCTGGCCCTCTATATTAAAAAAAGGACAATCTTTATTCTACAGTCATAGTCTAGAGAGAGTAAATGCACATAAATGGTTATTATAAGGTGGTATGATGAAGGCCGTAACAGAAGTAGGAGAAAGAACACTCAGGGAATATGGGTCTGAATAAACAGGACGCAAGGGCACTGAGAAGGTATAATTATTTGAGACATTTCTGGAATTCTTAGTAAGAGTTTTCTAGACTAAAAAGGTGAGAAACTGACCAGAGAAAAGTGTTCCTCCACTCTTCGCTCGCTAATACTAACCGCATTTCCTGGCAGATTTCACCTGGGGGGCAGTTCTCTTCCTGGGTCCGGGAAGTCAATTGGTCTTAGCCAGGCAGCTCTGTGCTGGGGTCCTCTAGGTGACCTCAGCATTTCTACAAGGACTTTGGGTCCCAGATCGACAGCATTAACAGCCGGGACTCTAACATATTCCCTGATTTTTTTTGGTAGGAAGAGAATTTGATATCATTATCTAAGAAGATATACTTCACATTTACCCTCTGTATTTGTGTCTTAGCCTCTAGACTTGTGCTGTACCCAAATGGGTACATATCTGGATATTAGTTTCTTAACTACTGGAAGTACATATCAACTTCGCTCTAAAAAGAATGGTGATCCCACGCAGTTGCCAAAGCTCTCCTATTTTGACTGCTTAGCCTAGCCCCAGACGGTACAATGTGTCATTGCCAAGACAGGAATAGTCTAGCCCAAACAGGGAACTGCTCCAGTCAGACTCCCTAAGGCACAAGGGACACAGGCCAAAATTTGGTTCTTGATGTGAAAGTTGAGTCTACAGAAGGATGAATTTAGACAGAGTCTTAGCAGAAGAGGTCAACTCCCAGGCGTGTGGGCACATTGATCAGTCTGTGGATGAATCCAAGCTCTGAAAAGGTGAAATGAGCAAGAAGAACAGGAACAGGAACCAGGAAAAAACATGTTTGCCCAGGTGATGAATGATGTGGTAGTCTACTTGAAGGGTTCATCATTTCATCTCCACTGGCCATTTGAATTTCTTCTGAATGGCATGGACACTATGCATATGAAAAAAAAAGCATACAGATGGCAACTTCAAAAGCAAAAAAACACTGAACTAGAAAAGTATAAAGTACACAATGAACTCATATACATGGTGCCACAGGATGTACTTAAGATGTTAAATGCAAAGACAATGAACTTTTGAAATATGTATAAAATAGTTACCTTAAAGGCAAAATCCTTGTTACATTAAGAAAAGGAGGAAATGGCTTAATGACTGAAAAGTTTCCCTTTTCTTGAACTAATTACTAATGAAATAGGTTGATGAAGAACGTAGGAATTAGATTATAGTAGAGGTGGAAAAATTGTGTGAAATCCAGTTTGGTCCTCTGTGCACCAGCACAGTCATGTCCTAAAGCTTTGGTTCTTAAGGTCCACCCAGGCAGGAGTGGGTGTGCTGAATCTGCATGCACACGAAACAGCTGGCCCAGCCTTGGTTGTCTCAGCATCCCTCCTACCTATTTTGTTGTTATTTTGAATTTTTGCATGATGATGATATTTAAAAATAGGTGTCAATATCTGCCAGACAAGATAGTAATTAGCTTCAGGATCATTGTAAAGAATAAAAAGAAAGTCTGCTAGAAGTAAATACTTTCATTATTGGAAATATTCCTTCACATTCCATCTTCCTAGCACAGTATATGAGACTGTATTTCCTCTTGTTTTGTTTCTGAATCTGATATTTTGTAGAGGATATTTGTCTGATGATGTTGAAAAACATAATCAGCAGCATGTTATTTAATGTGAACCCAAATATCATCACCCAATCTTCATCCAGTGTAGAGAGGGGCAATCTGGGCAATCCTTTAGGACCACCACCTCCTTTCATTTTTAATTCCTTGAAAGTGGTTTAAAGCCAACTGGCGGTGACCTCTAGAGAGCTAGAGGTCCATTTCTGTCTTTATTAAACACATGTGCACTCATAATAACAGTTCTACAAAGGCAGCTCTGGAAATGTGGGTTATCCAATTCTTAAGGAAAGTGCCTATGGGTGAATCATGAAGATAAAGTTTAAAATCACCATAAGGTGTTCTCTTCATGATGAGACTTCTATCAGTTGGTCTAGAAGGGAGGTAATTACATGGGATATCAATTTTCCGTGTGTGGTGCATTGTCAGAAAAAATTCTGAAACACAAAATTGAATTAAAGATGTGTTTTAAATGATAACAGTTCAACATTCATTTTCCTCCCTAGTAACACATTTGTTCAGTTTTATACTATTAAAATGTATATTTACATATACAGTTTATATATATGTGTGTGTGTGTGTGTATATATGTATACATGAATGTATGTTTTGGGGGGAGTACTGTGGATTGAACCCAGGGGTGCTTTACCACTGAGCTACTCCCCAGGGGTGCTTAATACCATCCTTTTTATTTTTTATTTTGAGACAGGGCCTCACTAAGTTGCTTAGGGCCTAAGTGGCAGAGGCTGGCTTTGAACTTGCAATCCTCCTTAGCCTCCAGACCCACTTGTTTTCATATACTTTTCCTCAGTCAACATCATAACTCTGTGAGAGACAGGCTGACATGGCTTAGTCATTTAACTGATGAAAAAATCACATACATATTTAATAGAGTTTGAAATATCTTGAATTTGCCATTGAGGAAACTGAATTATGAATAGAATAAATACATAATTCACTGCCTCAAAGGCAGGCTCAGACCGTTCAGCTGTCATTATCCAGACAAGACCAACAAAACCAGGATTATTTGCGTCTGGATTTTCTCCAGGAAATTGTATCCATCGTTCCCTTCACTTTGGTAAGCAGCAAATTGTTCTGGGAATCACTTGGCAGTTGTCAGGATGGGGGAAAAAAATCCAAAAAATTAAAATAAACTGACCTCTGACCATTAGGGGGCAGTATTGTTCTCTGCAAGGCCCTCTGTGTCTGTTTAAAGAGAAAAGACTGGAACCCCACTGTGCGATCATTCTCACTCCATCAGAAGGTTTATCAGGTGGCAAATATCACGGATGTGGCTTTGCACATCTGTCTGGCTTAGATGGTGTCTCAGTTCCAGTCCTGCACTGCAACAGAGCACGGTGCTGGGTACAGTCAGATGTGTGCAGGGAGAACACAGGTTCTCCCACATTAAGCACTCTGCACTGGGGCTCCATTCAATCTTCTGAAAACTTGCAGCCTCCTCCTAAGTGTTAAGCTATCAATAAATAATTGTTATTATCAGTTTTTTTTTCTTAGAATGAGAGAGAAAGAAAAAGAGAGTCCATTTTATTTCTGTTTTCATCTGGCTTTTTGTTTTTCCACGCTTAGTTGTGTATGTTGTGCTAGGGTTCAAACCTGGGTCCTCATGCATGCTAGGCAAGCGCTCTGCTGCTGGCCCACCTCTCACAAGGTATTGTAAACTTAGAGGTCTCTTTTTAGATGATAAACTCTCAGTGAGTCATGGTTATCTCAGGCTCATAGATTTTAAACCTGATTTATTTATTCTTTAGTGAAAGTAAAGCAAGGAATAGACAACTTTGATCACGTTCTCAATTATTAAAAGCTAGAATGAGAAAAAAATTCACTTGAGATGAACTATGTTATAAAAAGATGCATCGCATAACCCCAAGCACGATGTACTTTCACTGATGTTCAAAATGCTTCCCCGGGTGTGGAGGTGGAAAGATGTTTCTTATGACAACAGTATTTCCAGAAGGATATAAATATAGCCTGTGAAAGTTTTTACAGTAGAATAGAATGATCCTTAACTTTGACTTCCTGGCTTATGGGACTCGTGCTCCTTACACTGCTGACCCAAGATCGTAACTGCTGCTCTATGAAACTTCTGCAACAAGCTGGCCACACAGAAAACTCGCAGTGAAGTCTTCATTCACATTCTGGGGCTCAGTGTTCCCCCTCCTGTAAACCAAATATCTGTGTCCCTCTGTCACTTACTTTCTGCTACCCTGTTTTAAACCCAGAGAGGCTATCTACATTATCAATTTCCATTCTATAAAAGTTGACTACACATTACTTACACAGCACTGATCTACATCTTAACACAAATACATATGGCCCTGGTTTCCACAGAGCCAACCAACTGTGAGCATCTCTAGCACCCCCGTTCTTAGCAATGATCTGTTCCACTAATCATTCTTGTTTCTGTCTACAGAGGTTCCCACAGGCTCTCCTTATGCTACAGAGTGCTCTGCTCAGCTCTTGCTTGGAATCCTTGGGAGGTAATGTCAATGCTGTTGTGATATGGAGATGATGTGTCCTCTGAGAAGCTCAACAGTCAATGCAGGAATGCTCAGAGGTGAAATGATCAGATTATGAGAGCTGTGACCTAATCAGTGGGCTGATCCACTTGATGGATTAATAATTTGAATGAATTAATAGGTGGTAACTGTAGGTGGGTGGAGGATGGCTGGTGGAAGTAGGTCACTTGGGGCTGTGCCCTTGGGGATTATATTTTGTCCCTGGCTGCTCTCCCCACCACCCTGCTGTCTCTGCTTCCTGGTTGCCATGAGCTGAACAGCTTTCTCCACCATGCCCTTCTCAATGATATTCCACCACCATGCAGGCCTAGAGCAGTGGAGTCAGCTGATAGTGGACCGAGATCTCTGAATATGCAAGCCCGCAATAAACTGCTCCTCCTCTAAGTGGCTCTTGTCGGTTATTTTGATCACAGTGATGGAAAGCTAACTAGCACAAATGCCTTCTGATGTTCTGTGTTGCGTACTCTTCTATACTCATGTCTGTTTTCTTCAAAGTTCCATTAGGTGAGGGCATGCATATGTGGCTACATACATATTTCAGAAGAGGACAGTGCTGAGGGAGCTGTGTCCCCATGAACCCAAGCTGCTGACCCTCCCTGGGATCCTCAGTAAGACTTTCCCATGACCTCTCTGTACCACCTCCATAGATCCAAACCAAACTCTTCTCATTGTTCCTTAAGTCCGCATAGCCATGAAAACCTGCTCACCCCTTCTCCTTCAGCCACAAACCTTGTGCAGATCAACTGTGGCCAGGCGTCTCCTCCTGCTCATCTCAGGCTCCTCTGAATTCCAGCATGGCTTTAGTCTGATCCTGGAAAAGGACAGATAGCCCAGGATATCTTCATTAAGAGGTCTGCATTCATAGCTTCGCCTTTCCGACGTGCAGCAGAGAACTTTGTACATGGTAAGTACTGAGGAAACCCTTGGTGAGAATGGTGATGAGTGGGAATTTGCTTGTCCTCTGGTCACCATTCATTCTGGCAAGGGCTGATAGGTGGCATTTAGTACTCGAGTACCTCTTGAGTCTGCTAAAATGGCACCTCCACAAATATCCTTGAGCCCCATCTAGGCATCATTTTGCTCCCCAGCATTTACACCATCTGACAACCATCCATTTTCACTTTGGCTATTACAAGCTCCGTACCAGCTCCATAAGGGAGCTTTTGTCTATTTTGTTCACTATTGTGTCTTTATTGCTTACAAAAGTGTCTGACACGTAATCAACACTCAATAAATGTCTGTTGGATAAATAAATAAAGCATTTAACAGAACATTTTCCCCAGAGCCAGCAGTTAAGACAGACTTGTTTGAGAGAACACAGCCACATTTTTTCATCAGTTCAGGAAAATGGAAAGCCAAGGGTCCCTTGCGGATGAGGTCAAAGGCGCCTGAGGTTGCTTACCAGCTGTTAAAAATCTCTGGAGATTGTTACACATGTGATTTTCTTGGGTAGTAAAAGAAGCAGAGAGTACTTTGATAGGAAGTCTTTTGAAGATGGAATCTTGGAGGATCACGCAGGTACTTAAGCTTCCAGAATGATCCATGGAGAATTTCAAAACCATTTGCACAGGAGCTTTCTTTTAGGGGTTTCAATCATCTGAACTGAAAATCCTGTACTAGTGTGGAAGAGCATGCTAATGTGACTTCTGTAACAATAATGACAAAATTCATGGAAAATATGGGATGGTCATGATAAACAAAGCTCCAGGTTCATGGTCTTACAATTAGGAGAGAATCATCATCAAACAATCAAGAAGAAATGCATAATCACAGAGCAAGCTAAGGCTGATGCCATTCCATGGTTTCCCCTTTGGGTTCCCAATGGTTCTATGTTTCCCTCCTTGGGTTCCCCATGGCTCCATTTCCTCCCCTTGGGTTTCCTATGGTTCCATGTTTCCCCCCTTGGGTTCCTCACGGTTCCATGTTTCCCTCTACTTAAACAGTGGTTCCTAATATTTGCCTTTATTCCCAAGTAGGGAGACCAGTTATGAATTTTCCATTGTCCCATTATTATTTGACAGCACAGAATGGTGTCTTCTTATTTTTTCTGCTTATGGTTTGATATCTGGGGACTTTGCTGACCCTAAGAAGTCACTGCATCTCCAGGGGTCAGGTATTTCCTAGAGACAACACATAACTCATTCTTCAAGAAGAGCCTTTCAAACGCAAAGGAGCTGATGCAAAGTCCACACCCTAATCACCTCCTCTATTATGGCTCTCATACTCAGGACCACTATTCTTTTGCTCTAATCACTCTGACACCAGATGGACGGCTTTGGAGGGCCCCTGTGCCCCAGAGCCTGCTGAAGTTATTCAAACAAGCCAATCCCAAGCCTGATTATTCTGCCTTGCCTGCCCTTCCTGTGATGGCAAAGGCTCTTACCCATGTTTTCTCCTTTTTCTCTCTGCTTCCTGACAGACTCTGAAGCTTTCCCATGTGGCCATCCAAGGGGTGTCACGCTCCCTCCCATTGTGGTCTGTGAGCACTAAATTATCTTCTCCAAGGTAGTCATTTTATGGTCTGTTGGTCTTATTATACCTAAATATAATAAAACCTATGCATTAAGATAGTAAAGAACAAAAGAAATTAATTCTTGGGTTTTAAGGGCGTCTGTTGTTGTGGTCCTGGAATATAAATGAGCCACTACAGTAACAAAAAGTATAGAAGAGGGAAGGAAGGAAGCCATAGATGGTAGCAAAGATGTGGGGCTCAGAAGAAGGGTCCAAACGTGATCTTTCCACTGATCTTTCTCTTCCTGAGGGCTCAGCTTGGGCAAGGAGATCAACAGGACTGAAAGACAGGGTTGGGAAAACAAAACTATGGACAAAGCTTCACCTTTCTTTGTCCTTGGAGTTGTAGCACCTGGTGGTCTTCAGGCATCTCCCTAATACACACATTCTTTGAAGTAGACACTATCATTAACTTATAGATGTGAAATATGAGATCCCAAGAGAATAAGACCATGCAATGATAAAATTGAAGGCATTGAATTACGACAGTATCTGTAGTTTTTTGGTTGCTTCCAACAGGACAAACACAATGATGCTCTTTGTTTTATCCACTCGACCACACAGAATGGTATAGCATAAAAATGATTCTTTTTTTTTTTTTTAAAGAGAGAAGGACAGTGAGTGAGAGAGAGATAGACAGAGAGAACAATTTTTATTGAGTTTTTCACATGGCTTTTATTGCTCCGACACTTAGTTGTGTACGTGGGTGCTGGGGTTTGAACCTGTGTACTTGTGCATGCCGGGTAAGTGCCGTAACCGCCGAGCCACCGCTCCAGCCCCTAAGCACATGGATTCTGAACATTGCAACCTGGATTTAATTCTGATTCTGCCATGTGATTGCAAAACATTTAATCACTCTGTAAGTCAAAGGTCAATGGAATCAATGCATCATTTTAAAATTTTATTATTTCTTTACATTTTATCTTTAAAAATCATTAAAACAACATGTGCACAATATTTTTAAAAAATCAATTATTTTGAAAATCTTACAATGTGAAAGTAACAGTCCCTTGCCAACTATTAGGTTTCTGTCACCCTGGTCCTAAAGGGTAGGCATTGTTTACATTTTTAGGTGATATCACATAGAAAGTAATATGTTTATCTTGCTAATTTTGATTCAGCAATTTTAGACAATTCACAGTTGTGGGAGCTGAAGATTCAGTTGGTACACGTGAATTTAGCTGTCTAATCCTGTTTGATACTGTGCCCTTTGAATCCCCACCTCCACCATCTCAACACAAAACTACTCATCCACTATTTACTGATCCATAACAGTTTACATTATGACTCTAACTTTGGCTTACTGTAAAAATAAGTCATTTACTATAATTGCATGTCTTTTTCCTCAAAAGCACCATTTCTTCTGGGAGTTACCAATTGCCTTATTTTCCACTTGTTTAATTTTCTTCAATAAATCTTTCCTTACAATTTTTACACATAAGAAGTGATTATAGCAGCATCACCAGCCCTTAGCTCCACCTGAATACCTGGTCTACCTGGTCTTCCAAGCAGGGCAGAGAAGGATATCGGAAGATTTCATTACACTATTCAAAATGATACACAATATTAAATTTGTGAATTATTTATTTCTGGAATTTTCCAATTAATATTTTCAGACCATGCTTGACCACAGGTGACTCAAACTATGGAAAATGAAACTGGACAACAAGGGTGCTACTCTATTTATATATATTAAAAAGTACAAAAATACTCATAGTTAGGTGTTATAGATTACACCACTAACACTCAAGATAAATTATCTTAGTCTCTGAACATGTCTACATTCGCTAACATCATAAAGTAGTACATTGTACCCATAAATGCATGCAATTTTTAGGTGTCAATTAAAATAGTTTTTAAATAGAAAGAAACCACAATGTAGTGCCATGTCAATTGTCATTCTTGATCTCCCACACAACCTAGATATTGCACTAGAAGCAAGGGAATATCTAATATGGGGCTGAAATTGTATCTTTTAAAACTGCTTTTACAAAAGAAAGACAATTCCAATAGTCATCTAGAGAGTTGTTATTCCTAAATCAAAATGTTTCAAAATTATTAGAAAAAACTCAAGAGTATTTTCAGAAGTAAATAGGCATGTCATCCCCAAATGGCTGTCAGCTCTATGAGAACTCTGCAAGAAACGTTCAGAAATAGGATCCTATTTAATCAGTATCTTGCAAGTGATAGAAGAAATACACTATCCTAGAAGGAGGAAAGCAAAGAAATGGGAAAGATAAAAGAAATACATATAGATAAATATATAGATAAACATACCTGTAGAGAAGTCTGGAGAGCCACTACATACCTTTCTTCTTTAGTACAAACACTTAGGTTTGCTATTAGTTATGGACTCCTACCTTCTATGGATTGGGAAGTCAAAGGGGCAACAGTGCTTATATAAGTTCTATTATTAAAACAGTACTACCATCAGATCTTTCAAAGTTTATATCTCTTATATTTCTTTATTATGGAATCATTTCAAAAATAAATGGATGATTTTGAAGAAAGGGGCATGAGAAATTGTGTCTGTAGCATGCATACAGTATACTATATTATATTATAGACTGTAGAATGCATACATGATATATACTTATTATCTGTTACCCTTATTTGAGCTTGCGGTGTTAGTGGAGCTGCCATCTTCAGATGCCCTATGGAGGCTGGTCTGGGGAATGTTACCTCTTGGTGACCTTCTAAGGAACCAAGATGGATCATACCACACTACCCACCCTGGATACTGTGGGCAGCTGGTCCAGTCCTCTGAGAACCAGGGTGCAGTGTGGCCCTTCTCCTGCTCTCCCCTTCATATCATGACTTTCCTCTCCTTGGAAGGAAGGAGGTTCTGCTGTTCCTATGAATGGGGATGAAATTGTATCTTTTTAAATTGTTCTTCCAAAAGGGAGAAAATTCCAAAATCATCCTGAGAGATTCTCTTTCTAAATATAAATGCCTCAAAATAATTAGAAGAAAAAGTATTTTGAGAAAAAGTAAACAAGAATATCATCCCCCAAAGTGACTGTCATTTCCATGTAGACTAAGTAAGAGAACATCAAAATCTACCACAGTAGTCAGGGTGGCACATAAATCTCACTTTTTTGTGATATTATCTCCTTATCTCACTATGTTTCTTTGTTAGTTGTGAACTCCTTGCCTCGATTGCTCCTTCTGCCTCAGCCTCCTGAGCAGCTAGGACTACATGTGTGTCACCATGCTTAACTATTATGTGATGTCTCCCAACCAGACTCAAACAGAGACAGTTGTTACACTTAGAATGATGTGGATTTCATGAAAAAGCACACTGCTACTATTTAGTTAGGCATCATAAAGCTGTTTCTCAAATTACAGCTATCATTTACAAGAAAGTACATTAAATGAACAGTAAATGTCTCCGGAAGAAAGAAGTGGAAGAGAACTTAGTAGAACAAGCCTTTGAAATGTTGATGGTGACCTTGGATTGTAGGTTTTATGGGAAAATTATTATTGAGTATTTTTGTGTGTGTGCTGGGATTTAGACTCCATGTTGGAAAGTAGTGGTAAGCAAACAATCCCCTTTATCTCATGTGGCAGAGAAGATAAACAGTAAATGAATAATTGCATATTAGTTATGAATATGCAGAGTACTGAGAAGGAGGAGTACTAGAGACGCAATTGCTAACTGAGGATCTGGCGTCATCCAGGAGCCAGGTGTGGTTCTAAACAAGTAGACAGAAAGCATTGCAAAGAATATTCTAGGTGGAAAGAACTGTGTGTGTGAAGGGCAGTAAGTGGGGAAGATGCTGCGGGAAAAGTGGCACAGCCCAGTGTGGCTAGAAAAGGGACCTAAATTTACCAGACTCTACGCCTGGAATATAGTCATCTGACTTATAAGCAATTTCAATTTGGCACCAATTTCAAGTTCCTTAAAGCTTGTTGGCTTGTTTCTGGCCTACAGTTAGGTTCTAAAGAAAAATGTTTATTAGTTTATCATTTCAGCAAAAATGCATGTCAGGATAATAAATATTTCTATAGGAGACTGGATCAAGGATTTGTCAGATCAAACAGCCACTGCTATAATTTTAATTATAAATTTGATTTTAATTATAAATGATAAATTATAATTTTCTTTACATTATTATTAGGTCAATTCTTAAGGACTTCAAGAAATGCAATTTCTTTCAGATTTTTTTTTTTAAGAGACAGGGACAGTAAGAGAGAGAAAGAAAGAGAGAATCAATTTTATTTAGTTTTTCACTTGGCCTTCCTTGCTCCAAGACTTCATTGTGTATGTGGTGCTGGGGTTTGAACCTGCGTACTCATGTATGCAAGGCAAGTGCCACAACTGCTGGGCCTCGGCTCTAGCCCTTCTTTCAGATCTTTTAAAAGACTGTGATATAGGAGCTGGAGCTGTGGATCAGCAGTTGCATTGATTTTCTTTGCTTTTCTGACTGTAAACAATTAAGCTGTCAGCTCAGAGACTGTGGTTCCCAAAAATCCTAAAATCAGAAATACTCATTGTCCCATTCTTACCAAATAAGGGTCTGTTACTCTGCTGCTTTATAATATAGTGTTCATTCAATCCACCTATCAATGATTGCCAAATGCAGGAGGATTATGATCTAAACTCTGGATGGAGCTAACTCAAAGTATTGAAAGTTTTGTGGATAAACGAAAGTGTGAATAAAACTTTATTCTAAATCATTTGCAAAGCTCTGGAACATTTTACATTCATGCTAAAATCCAGCAGTTTGAAATGCATCAAAATAGGAACATGTAGTAGAAAGTGACAGTCTTAAAATGTAAATTTATATTCCATAAAATTTCAAATTGCAAAATTTATGGTTGTTAAAAATAGGATAGGACACAAATTCTTGGTATTCAACTTAGAAACTTCTACCTTGCTATTAGATGCCAATACTTCCTCCACATGCAAAAACTATCCCAAGGCTAGAAATGGGAAAATAGTATGAATACCTACTAAGTGCTAAGCACTTCTCATTTCATTTTATTACCAATCCATCAAAAGGATGAGGAAGTTCAGGTTCATTGAGGAGTAAATAATGCTATGATTTTAGGAAATCTTTACCTAGGACCATAGAGACATTTACAGGCCTGGGATATGAACCAAGGTCCAGCTGGATTGTTACTCAGAGTCCTTTCTGCCACACTAGGAGCTTGAAGCACCACTTTATTTTGTTGTTTGTTGCAAGGATGAAACTCAGTTTCTACTTGCTGATAAACATTACTATAAATATTTTCCACAAATATCATGGTACTTTTCCCATAAATCTATACATGCTTTGAACTCATTTGTTATCTTTTTGTATGTCTATCTTTCACAGCAGTCAAGTATTCAAATAAATTGATCCTTTACATAAAGCAATTCTGTCCTGATCCTATAAGAGATGGCACACAGTAGGTCCTATTATAGGTAGGACACTAATATTTTAGGATATTCCAGGACATATGCTCATCTTTGAATTAAGTCAGTATTGTAGTGTTGTTTTTAAAGCTTATATTACCTGTAGATTTTATGGAAAATTTATTGAAAATACATATAAACAAAATATGATGCAAGTTTTACATATTTTGTGTAGTTCTGTAGCACATGAATGATAACATTCTAGGAAATTTGGTTTTCCTAAGAGTTTACTTGTTTTACAGCCCAACAAATCTAATACTTTTATATTTGGTACATTCTTTTTCTAACCATTCCACTTGGAACTACACCACTAAATTAAACCCTGAGATAATCATTTTTTCTTTGTTTGTTCTAACAGCCTGTCTGATTAGAGCAATCTACATATTTTCCTTTTCCCTCAAGACATTTCCATTTTGCAAAATTCAACTTCTGACTTGAGCCCATGGTTCAGAGGAATGAGGTCATTCAAATATCATTTGCCAGATCTCCCTACCAAAGGACAATAACCAAGAACTGAATGGAAAATCTTGCACAAAGCCAGATTAGAATTTGCACCAATGAGACGATGGTGTTGGTTACACTGATGCTATCTCTCAAAGGCAGCACAGTGGCTATAAATGCCCAGTCACCTCACCTTCTCTTCAGGCTCTCTTGAGCAAACCCAGAGATTCCAAGTCCAGATTTGACCTTGTTTCCACGAGCTCTGTTTTCTTTACCATGTAAAGGAGCCAGTGCAGATTCTGAAAATTAAGGCAAACCATTAGAAAAAAAGTATATTCTCTAAGTACAACTATGTTAGTGCGCCTATTTTACATTGCTCATTTATTCCAACAGTGCTAAGTTGAAGAGGTATTTAGGAGACACAAACAAACTTGAATTTGGAGACCTGAGGTTTAGTTCACAATCACTTGCTATGTTATTTGTTAATTCTCTGTGCTTCACTTTCTCCATTGTCAAAAACTGGAAGATCAAGAATAATAATAATAATAGCTACCAAATTTACTTTAGACAAGTGGAAGTATTCCATAAATACATAAAGGACACAGACATTGGAGTGCATTTTATTGCTATGTTTAACTTTAAATTGGAAAAAAAGCAAAACCTCAACCTTTTGATGGACAATAATTGGAAAAGCAACATGAATGCTAATATGAACATTAAGATAAACCACATTGTTTTTCTGTGATGTGCCCATCAGAAAGGAGTACCAAGGAGGCATTTTTTGGTACACATGTGAACAGGCATAAACTCCCATGAAATTATGCTTTTCATGGAAACTTTGACCATATTAATCTTGGCTGAGTTTAGGTAATATTTTTGGAACTCTGAAAGGGTTCTTTCATTTTTAATTCCCATGAAAGACTTTATTTTTGTATACTGTATTAGAGAAATCCACAAAGAAAAAATGAGCACCATCATACCTCTGATAATATTTCATGCAAATAAAAAAGCAGAGTTGAAAGAGCACACCCAGATGTCACCACTATTACTATCATCTCTGGATAAAAATGAGCCTTTCAACCCTCACTCATTACACGTTCATTTCACACTTAGTAACTTCACAAGTTCACGTTTGTGCAACTCGTTAACAGATTGACATTTATGCCTTTAAGCAGCTTTTATGCGAAGAGATTTATCTCACAGTGAGTCAGATTCCCCCCAGCTCTTCTACTCCTAAGATCCCTAACTTTGTAAAGTACAATGACTCTTTCAAGCTACTGCAGCAGTGACCTAGTCCTAATGCTATGCCAGCTTTCTGGAAGAGTTCATTGCCTTCGGGGCTAGATAATGTGCCCCAGAGACTTTGAACAACTTTTTTGAAAAAAAGCATCTTGAAGTATGTGATTGCTTTGTGTTCACCAGAGCATTTATGCCCAGATTTCAGGAGGTGGTGGTGGCTTCTTTTATTCTTGATAATAGAACCGAGGTTTGGAATGTTGAAGGATTAAGAAGTAGTAAGGACTGAGTGAGAGTCAGCGCTATTTGAGTACGGTGAGATCATAAGTCATCTCTCTCCTGTGAAAAGTACCTCTAAGTGGTTTTGCCAAACCAAGTCTAACAGTAGGAGATTGTCAAGGCTCCAATTAGTACATCCCTAAGCCCCAAAGTTAATTACGTGAGTAATGAAAAATGGTGGAAAAACTCATTCCCAGGAAAGAAGTCAATCAGCCATGAGCCCCACTGGGTACAAAGAGGGACCAAAGTCTACCAGGAGACAAAGTGTTCATACCCAACTCTAAGAGGAAATAAATGACTATCATTGTTAAATAAGTTTCAGTGTTTTCTAAAAAAGCAAAAAACCAGAGGGGACTTGAATGCTTATTGTTCTTGAACTAATCTTTCAACTCTTATGCCCAATGAAAGGAAAATACAAAAGCAGATTTTTTAAGGTATTAGAGGCAAAGAAAGAATAAAGAAACCTTATTTCTCTTTGGTAGGCAAAGCCAGGAAACTCTCACTAATGTAATAATAAAAATTGTATCATAAAAATAGTAAATAATTAAGAGTAATGTTAATGCATACCAATGAAAGGACTTTCATTTATATCAATAAATGTCAGCATTTGAAATATTACAGAATTAAGCAGGAGTACAGAAAATAATGGTGAAAAACCACATGTATCAATCCATAGTTAAACTTTATCCCTCAAGGCTACCAAACCAGGAGATTTTGTTTTATATTATTATTATTTTGGTATCAGGGATTGAACTCTGGGGGTGCTTAACCACAGAGCCACATGCCCATCCATTTTTTATTTTTTACTTTGGGACAAGACCTCACTAAGTTACTTAGGGCCTCACCATGTTGCTAAGACTGGCTTTGAACTTGCTATCCTCCTGCCTCAGCCTCTAGAGCTCCTGGGATTATAGGTGTGTGCCAATGTGCAGCTCCAAATCAGGTTATTAATAAATAAACTGATGCTAATAAACAGGTAGATGCCATCTTTTTTTAAGAGAAAGAGAGAGAGTGAGAGAGAAAGAAAGAATCAATTTTACTTAGTTTTCATGTGACTTTCTTTTCTCTGACACTTTACTGTGTACTTGGTGCTGGGGTTCAAACCCAAGTCCTTGTGCATGCCAGGCAAACGCAGTAACCACAGAGCAACCACTCCAGCCCCTAGATGCCATCTTAAAGAACATCTGAAAACTTAAGAACACTAGAGTATTTTACCCTTAAATTGTAAATGAAGAAATAATTCTTTATAAAGAAGATCACTGTTTGGATAGTGACCTCCAGATATTCACCCAAATTTATCTTCCTTTATTCCACAGCACTACAGGTGCCAGGGGTCCTGGAACTGCCCACACAGATACCACATCTCCAAATCTCCCTTGCAGAATAAGCGTGATACTTCTCATGAAATGAAATGAGGATGAAGTGAAGTCTTGACCGTAGACACGAGAAAGTGTGTTTCCATACTGCTCTCTCTCTCTAGCTTAACCATTGAGGTAATACTGAACCCCAAGAAAAACATCCTAGGAAATGGAAAAAAAAAGAAAGCAGAAAGAACTGGTTCCTGGAAAGGACATGTAAAGAGGAGCCATGCTGCCAAGTCAGGCCTCTCATCTCCGAACTAGTCCATGAAAGTGGAGTGAATTTTGTTTTTAAGTAGTATGAACATGATCCTACTTTTCCTAAGGCAGTCCTGTCTTCTGCCTGTTCTCTTGGCATCATTATAAATGGCGTTCTCTTGACTGTCAAGATAAATTTCATCGAGGCAGTGTTTCAAATCAATGTATCAAGGTACATCTTCATATCAGCAGCTTAGTTTCTCTACAACCCGTATAAAAACTGGAACTTGGATGCTAACTAGTAGGAACTGGAAGCCTTGTGTTAGGAATTGAGGGCTTGTGTATATCAAGTTAGATAACTAGCCAGCCTTGTTATGTTCTGGTGAAATATTTGGGTACAATTGCTACCTGCAAAAACTTGAAAGACAGACCATATATACCTATCAAACCCAGAGCCCTAGGGCCAGAATGTTCATTTGTGTTGGCTAGTCCTTGCTGCTTTTAGTGAGGTACTTCAAGAAAGAGAGAAACACAGGTAAGAATTGTCCAGTATAAAAGCAGAGATCAAAGAAAACAGAATGGGTTGGAAATACCTCCTTGCTTCTATACTCCAAACTTTCTTGAAGACTTACCATTAACCAAAGCAAAAAAGATCAGATGGTAAGTTGTAACATAAGCTCACTGTTTCAGATGTCCTCAAAATAAGTGCATTTAAAATGAAGAAGAGAAACTCAGGAGGCTGAGGCAGGAGGATCGTAAGTTCGAAGTCAGTTTCAGCAACTTAGTGAGGCTCTAAGCAACTTAGCAAGACTCTGTCTCAAAATTAAAAATAAAAAACAAAAAACTGAGGATATAGCTCAGTGGTTAAGTGCGCTTGGTTTCAATTTCCAGTACCAAAAATAAATAAATAAATAAATTTAATTAAACAAAGAGGGCTGCAGCGGTGGCTCAGTGGTTGGAGTGCTTGCCTGGCATGCATGAGGACCTGGGTTCAAACCACAGCACCACATACACAACGAAGTGTTGGAGATACAAAGACCAGATGAAAGAAAATAAAACTGATTCTCTCTCTCTCTCAAAATAAATAAATAAATAAATGAAATAAAATAAAATAAAGAAGAGAGCACGGATCTTTAAAGTCACGCAGTAAGGTAAACCTAAAAAGAGTGTGTAAAAGGGCTCTGTGTGTGGGGCTGGAAAGAACAATGGCCAACAGAAGAGGCGAGTGCTTTGTTTAGAGTCTGGTGAAATCTCCTTTAAAAGTGTGATCTTTTAGGATAGTTTTATCCTCTCACCATGAATATCCTGCTGCTCAAAAACAGGCAGCAAGCTGCTCTCTTTCAGGACCCTGTCTTTAGCACCATACAGCGTCAGTTCGATCTGGCTAACTTCTCCTTCTAGTGCGTTCTCATTCCTTTTTCAGACCTTGGCTCATATGCCTCTTCCTTAAACAAGTCTGCCCTGAAATCCTACATTCAATAAGGCTTCCTTATGTAACCTCATAAATCTGAATCTATTTTCTTCCAGGTTCTTATCTCACATGCAAATTATTCTTTCTTGGTGTAATTCATTAGATTGTTTGCCCCATCCACCCCCACCGGACTGTAAGCTCTATGAAGCCAAAGCTATTCATTTTAATTCATCATCTTACCTCCTGGCCCTAGCACAGTTATGGACTTAAAACAAACAAATCCCCACAAACTTGTAGATATTAATTATTGTACTTTTCATGAATGAATGGAGGAAAGATGAATTTATCACTGTTTTATGTTGGCAGCAGTGCTAATGTGGAGACTGTATCACTTTTTGTTATTATAAATGTTGGTTTTTATTTTACCTTTCAGAATCATGATTCTCTTGTAAAATAATGTCAAACAAATGACTCAAGACACCAAGTATGTATTCTTTGAGATTTTCACAGTGGTTAGGAAAGCTGAGAAGGCCTCTAGATTCTCATGTCACCCACAATCTGCTACTACTGTGCATTGAGCCTGCGTTTCAAAGCCTTCAGGACTCGCTTCCCAGGCAGCGTTTAGTGCTCCTTACATGCTCCATCTATAGACCGAATTGCTCATGATGGGTTCCTTTATTCCGGAGTGTTGCTATAGCTTAAAATTTCTATAGGACAAAATTCCGACACTTTTGTGAGTAATCTCTGAGTCAGTGCTTGGGACTTTGGGTAGCAGCAAATTAGGCATCTCTAGGCAAGGGTTAGGGCCACCAGAACAGGGGAGCAGAAAGGAGAAAAGAGATAACAGAACCATAAGAAGGGTGAGTAACACGTAAATCACAGAGCAGGAATATCCGTTTACGTGAGGGGTGCATGGCCTTCAGGTTACCGTTCAGGAACAGTGACAAACGGCACACATGGAGGCCCTGTTGTGACCCAAACACAGGTTTCCAACATACTTCCTGCCAAGTAGTTGTATCACCTCAGGGTACAGAGAGTTTTGAGGTTGCTGTGGAAGAGAGAAGCTTGAACCAGCTGGGAAAGAGTGAGGAGGTAGTAGATCGTGATGGTTATTTTATGAGTCAACTGGACTAGTTTGAGTAATACCCACGCAGTTGGAAAAATCTTATTTCTAGGTGTGTCTGTGAGGTTGTTTCTGGAAAGGATCAGCATTTGAATTAGTAAACTAAAGAAAGATCTGACTTCACCAAATTGAGTGGGCATCACTTAGTCCTTTGAGGGCTTGAAGGGAACAAAAAAAAAAAAAAGAGAAAAGATGAATTTTCTCTCTTCTTGAGCTGGAACATTTATCTTCTCTTCCCAGACTCTTGGTGCTGTGTCCAGGGCTCCCACCACCAGCCCCCATGGCTTTCAGACCTTTTGACTTACACTGGGAGCTACAGCACTGGCTGCCCTGGCTCTTAAGCCTTCAAGCTCAAACCATGTTACACCAATGCATTTCCTGGTTCTTCAGTCTGCAGACAACGGATCATGGGATGTCCAGGCTTCCATAACCAACTAAGCCAATTTCCATAATAAACATATTTCTCTATCTACCTATCTACCTACTTACCTACCTACCTACTTATCTACCCATCCTATTGGTTCTATTACTTTGGAGAACCTTAATACATTTGTGAATATATCCCGTGCTTTAGTTTGGGTCTTCTGAACCAGACCCTGAGACAAATGGCTTAAATGCAAATAATTTATTTATTTTTCTTTATTTACTTATAGTTTTTGTTTTTGTGTCTTGTGAATATACACCTTGAAGGAAATGGGGGAGAGAGGAAGGAAGGGAAAGAAGTACAAAGGACTGAATTTGCACAAATTGCATTCCATGTTTTTATGTCAGTATGAATCCTAATGTTATGTATAACTAAACAGAACCAATAAAAATAAATAAATATCCTATTTAAACATCAAATAAAAATGCAAATAATCGGGGCTGGAGTGGTAGCTCAGCGTTATCATGCTTGCCTGGCATGCATGAGGACCCGTGTTCAAACCCCAGCACCATATACACAACTAAGTGTCAGAGCAATGACAACCAAATGAAAAGCTAAATAAACTCGATCCTCTCTTTCTCTCTGCCTCCCTCTCCCTCTCGCTCTCTCTTAAAAAAATGCAAATAATTTATGTGGGAATCCCAGGAGACAGCATAGGAAGGTTAGGAAGTTTGAACTGGAAGACTAGGAAGTCAATAAATTGGGTGCTGCCAAGCACTTACTGCTGTGGGAACTGAGTTTCAATTCAACCAAGGAACTGTGAGAGACAGTAAGCAAGGCAAATTTGCTTTATAGATCCTGAGTGTTTTGACATTGAAAAAATGGTTAGACACCTTAGTACACCAATGGCATAGGTGTAAACAAAGCAGAATGGCTGCTGGTCACTGTGTGGACAGATGTGCTTGCCTGTCCACAGATCTGCCATGTCACCTGAGACAGTTGTGTAACCTCACTGAGCTTGTTTCCTCATTGTAAAACAGATAGGTAATATATACTTTAAAAGTTAGTCAAAGTCCATCGTCAAGGCTAAGTGAACTTAGTTCTACCTCATTTTTTCTAGTTAACAATATTTGATACCATAATACTTTGGCAAATTCTCACATTTGTTTTTTTCCTACTGTTAATACCAATGTCCACACTGAATGGAGCGTTTTAAAGGAATCGGCTGCTTCTGCAGACCTGAAGTTAGTCACTGGGCTATACAGAGAAACAACATCTAGTGCAACCTTATTAAATATAAATGCAATGTTAAGAGTTCCTTACTCCAATTTTTCTTTTAGATGCAATGACAATTATTCAGTTATGATTAGCTTATTTTTTGTTTTCTTTAATTATTTGATCCATTTATAATATTGTTATTAAGCATTAATTTCATGCCAGGCACTAAGCAAGTACTGGGATAGAAGGGCGGACAAATCAGATGTGGTTCTTGTATTACAGGGTCATAGTCTAGTGCTGGAGTCAGATGTTAACAAGATGTGCAGCAAGAAATATTATTTTATTTGTGGTTTTAACTGCAAGGAATTGATATAAAAGATAACTAATCTTGCATTGTAAATACATTGAGGAAACTACTCCTAAATTAAATCTTTTAAAATATTAACTGTTCTCAATTGAAAGTTAGCTAAACTCAAAAATAAACTCAGCATAGGTGAATTTTTAATAAGCAGGGGGAACCATAACTATGAAGCTAGGGGGAGAAAAGGGGACAGCAAAGGAGAGAGGGATTGGGGGGTTATCAATGCAGCTGGGAACCCTCAACTCCCATGAGAAACCCAACTACACGTAGGCAGACAAAAAGGATATGAAAATTCAAAAAATAATACACATGTATGGGCTTAATTCTATCTATAACATGGGGGTAAAGCAGGAGAAACATGGGTGCAGGGAGTGGTGAAAGGGAGGACACCCTGGACTAGGATGGGCCTTAACTTACTTTGTCAATATCCATCTATGCATGAATAAGTAACAATGATTCCCTCCAATATGTAAGATTATGTCGAATGAAAAAAAAGAAGGCCAGATATGGTAAACAACTATTAATAAAATAACTTTTGGTCTTGAATTGGGTAGCTAGATAGCTCCCATTCAACTTTGAAAGGTAGCTAGTTATCTGCCAAAATTTACCCAACGAAGACATCAATGTAAAATATAGTAATCTTTATTCTTCACAAGATTAGTTAATGACTAAAGGAAAAGAATGCTTCAAAAAGGATCTTTCTCTAAAGAATGACAATGTGGGATAGCAAACCATTGAACTTGATATGTGTTTGTCGACCTTTTTGGAGGAATGAGGTAAGCTAATTTACTTACGTTTCTTTGAACCGCAGTTTCTTCACTTGTAAAATGAGATGATTGGACTACGTAATCTCTAAAGTCTTTCTGCTTCTAGAATCTCTCAGTTTGGCTTGTTGTTGCTCTTATTTTCAAAAGAGATAGCTTTCTTTTTTATGTTTTGTATTTGCCTGCAAAAATATAATCATGAAAAACGATGAATATTAATCAACATAATACTGATACAATCTCAAGACACTTTGAGAAATAATTATTTTCCTAAAACTAACTCAAATTATTTAAAAATTAAAAGAATAGTATATAAAACCATTTAAAATAAGCTGCATGGCTTAAAGGAAGAATAATACTTTTTTAAAATATAAAATATCCGAAAGCTACTTACTGTAATAGGGAAGGTTTAGCTGCTTTATTTTAGTTTATTGGAAGCAATTTTATAGTTAACCTGCTTGCATATTCTCTGTAGTGGAGGGATAAGATGCCTTGTTAAAGAAATAACATGGAAAAGATGTCCCTCCATAGCAGCATAAAACTCATGAAAGACGGATTTTCTCTTTTTTTTATATCTGTCCACTGCCTTAAGACCAGTTTCTTCATAGGGATTTAATCAGACTAATTAACATTTAGAATTTTTGTGGTGCTGTGAGCACTGATTCAGCCTACATTTTAGCAAAGGCTAAAATTCTATAACAATTCAACACAGCCATAGGTAAAGTTACAGTCTCCTGTGAAATGGTACTTTTGAAGACCTCATTGTAACCTTTCTTATATCATTTTCTTTAACCAAAAAATATAAAGAATTCCTTCTGGGCTTAAAAAAATTTAAAAAATAAAATATTAACTGTTCTCAGAATGAAAGTATACTAATGTCATTAGCTTTTGTGGAAGGACAGGTTTCAGAAAAAAATGAAAGTTTGTTTAAAAATCATCAGTGTAACTTATAGAAATGGATTCATTTCGATTGAATTGAGTTCAGTTCAACTCAGCTCAATGTGGCTTACCAAGCCTTCTTTGACTATTGTTGGGATATGGGAAGGGATGGTTCTTTCCAGTGCCCTAAAACACTTCCTCCCCTTCTCAAGACCTTAATAAGCTTGAGAGTTGACATCATTCCACCACCTAATGAGCACTTATAGAATGACATAAGTGACAAACCAACATGCCTTAATATTCCAGCAGGGATGGATTATAACGTTTTGTGGTTTTATAAAAAATGAATCAGGGACTGACGAACTTGTCTAGTTAAAAGCAATTAAAGAAGAATTATATCCTAGTTTTTTCTAGAATAGACAGCAAAAACTACTATCTCTATACAGATTCTTCCTCTTTAAATTTGAGTTTTCGTGAATTCCATGTGTGTTCTGTTTTCTTAAGCATTTATGCTGAGCACAATGGCACACTTCAGTAATCCCAGCAACTAGGGAGGCTGAGGCAGGAGGATTGCAAGTTCAAAGCCAGCCTCAGCAACTTAGTGAGGCCCTGAGCAACATAACAAGACCATGTCAACATAAAAAAGATTTTTTTTTTTTAAAAAAGGGCTAAGAATGTTGCTTAGTGGGAAAGTGTCTCTAGGTTCAATCCTCAGCATTAAAACAAAACAAACAAAAAATCCCACACAAATGCGTATGGTTTTTTCCATTTACTTTTGGCCTAACTTCATCTTCAAAGTTAGTTTGGGCCTAAATGACTTGTGTTACAGCAAGAAATGCCTTAGACAATTAGATGTGGATTTGCAAAGAGCATAAGGCTAAAATTTGTGCTAATAATCAAAATTTCCATCTGGATGGAAGTAGCCTCTGCTGGTATAGTTGTTGAAACTGAAGAAAAGACATGACAACTTTGGTCACTTTAACAAGAATGATTCCCACAGCTGGCAAAAACTGGCAACTCATAGGTGTGAGCTTTATGCTATTCAATTCAAACCAACCTCCAAAGCAGGTTTTTGTCATTTGCTGCAGGATTGAGAACCTGTGGCTTATACAATATGTCCTAAATAAAATCTTATGATGATTTGTTGATAATTTTTTTTGTTATTGTTGCTTTGGTTTATTTGTTTTTGATACTGGGAATTGAACCTAGAGGTGCTTTACTGCTGAGCTAAATCCCCAGCCCTTATTTATTTTTTAATTTTGAGACAGGGTCTCACTAAGTTGCTTAGGATTTCACTAAATTACTGAGGCTGGCCTTGAACTTGGGATCCTCTTGCCTCAGCCTCCTGAGTCTCTTGGATTATAAGCATATGGCACCAGAGCTGGCTAGTTTTGGTTTTGATCATCTTTTCCTAGCAGGATAAGATTTCAATTGCTACCAACTGGAGCTGCTTATTTTGTTTAGAGTTAACTGAATAAATTGTTTTTCATGTTTCCATCATGTTAATTTAAATGTATCAAGCATCACCTAATTTGAACATAATAGGAAAACAAGAGACATCCATAAAATATTCTTAGTATTTGCCAATGCTTGAGATTACTGTGATATTAGTTGCAAAAACTTACATTTGTGGCACAAGTCATGTGGGGTAGACCAGAAATCTAGTTGGAAGTGGCCTTAAAAATATTTTACAGATCAAGAATCTCCAGAAAACTTTAGGAGAAAGGGTGCCTTTTTAAAACTATTTGACTAACCTAAATCTAGTGAATTATCTAGGAGGCCTTGGCTATTCCAAAACTACTGGCTGCTGATTCACAACTAGGGGCACTATCAGTCTTGGTTTAGGATGCTAATTTCTCATTTCTCACCTTGGGATTTCATGTATCTTGGGAAACCCGAAACTCCTATGAAGGCATGATTAGAATTGCATTCAGATTTTTTTCAAACACAGAACTGATGCAGGAAAAGAAATGTCCTTCCCTTCGATAACAAATGATTTTTTTCTAAACTATTTTTTAAAAATCAAAGTTATATCATTTTAAGAACCTTTGATGTTTGAAGAAATTTTGGTCCCCACTCTCTACCTTATGTTGACATAAAGCCTTGTATCTTATCCTTTATATCTGGCCTTTTCTATTGTCAGCTAGAAGTTTCAGAGTTTCCAGCATTGTTTGCACTTGCTTAAGCTTGGAGGAGATTCTTCAGTCAAATATTTAAGAATCTCAATATTTATTTCACCCTTTTCCAATATTTTAAAGCTTGTCTTAGAGGCATTTTCCAGAATGCTTAACCCATAATATTTTGGGAAGTAGAATTTCAATACATCTGTATTGTAATTATCATAGGTCACAGTGGTCTCTATACACTTATTTCTGCCCCTTTCAAACATATACAAACAGTATCTTTCTAGTGCTTCATAGAGTTTGACTTTAGAGCTCCTCCTGCCACTGGGAGAATGAGTGACACATGTATGTTCTATTTAAATGCATTTTGAGGTTCATAATTCCAACTCTACAATTACTTTCTTTCCCTTCTATCCAAAAGAAAAAAATTCATTTTCCCCAGTATTTAAAAAATAGACTATTTCAGTTCATTTGTTTTTACTCAGAAATTTATTTGTTGAACAATCAAACAAGCTTCTAATGAAATAATATATATATATAAATTCTGAGAATTAGATTTACCACCAAGAGCCCCCCCCCATTACCTACCCTTATCCCTCCCCCTCCCTCCTTCCCAACACATCTCTACAAATGCCTTAGATTGTATGACATTACACCTTTTCTGGATTTAAAACATGATAATAGACCACCTTTCTGAATGGCAAGGGTCTAATTCCAGCCTCCACAGGTGAGTGAAGACATTCGACCCTTGTTTCTCTGGGTTATGCTGATTTCACTCAGCATAATTTCTTCCATAGCCATCCATTTACCTCCAAAAGCTGAAATATCATTGTTTCTAATTGCTGAGTAAAACTCCACGGTATATAAGTACCACAGCTTTTGGATCCATTCATCCAGTGAGGGACATCTGGGATGTTTACATAATTTAGCTATTGTAAATTGAGCAGCTATGAACATCGATTTCACTGTGTCACTGTAGTGTGCTAATTCTAAATCCCCTGGAAAAATACCCAAGAGAGGTATAGCTAGATCATATGGTTGGTTCATTCCTAGTTTTTTGAGGATTCTCCACACTGCTTTTCAGAGGGGCTGTACCCGTCTGCAGTTCCACCAACAGTGTGCTAGTGTGCCTATCTCTCCACAGCCCCTCCAGCATCTATTATTGATTATTTTCTTCATTTTTGCCAGTCTGACTGGCATGAGGTGATATCTTAATGCACTTTTCATTTGCATTTCTGTGATTACTAGTGATTTAGAGTACTTTCTCATGTATTCATGGCTTGATCAATGTCCTCTGTTGAGAAGTTTCTACTTAGCTCTTTGGCCCATTTATTGATTGGGTTGTTTGTGTTTTTGTAGTTGAGATTTTTGAGGTTTTTGTAGATTCTGGATATGAGACTCCTGTCAGAGGAATCACAGCCCACAATTCTTTCCAATTCTGTAGGAAATCTCTTGACTCTTTTGATTATTTCCTTGGCAGTGCAAAAGCTTTTTAGCTTTATGGCATCCCAATCACTGATTTTTGACTTTACTTCCTTCACTTTAGGAGACATATTGGAGAAGTCTTTGCCTACTCCCAAATGCTGAAGTGTTGGCCCTAATTTGTCTTCCATCAGTTGCAAGGAAGCTGGTTCAATTCCTAGCTCCTTGATCCATTTTGAATTGATTCTTCTGCAAGGAGAAAGATATGGGTCTAATTTCAACTTTCTGCAAGTGTCTGTTCAGTTTGTCCAGCACCATTTATTGAAAAGGCTGTCTCACCTCAGTTCATTTGTTAAATAGTAAATTATTAAAAATTGAAGATTATTATTTTCTAAA
Organism: Aplodontia rufa; assembly: GCA_004027875.1. Lineage (NCBI taxonomy): Eukaryota > Metazoa > Chordata > Mammalia > Rodentia > Aplodontiidae > Aplodontia > Aplodontia rufa. The sequence goes on from PVKS010000887.1 coordinate 160,984, forward strand.
CTTCCAGAATATTGATGTGTAGAGGAAAAACTCATAGAAGTCAAGGTTCAGAGATACTATTGATGAATGCAGTTATACTGCCACTGTTTATTGAATTACTATAAGGTGACAGGCCACATATTAGTAACTGGGAGCAAAATGATGAATAAGTAAGGAAAAGAACAGAGGAATAATCAAAGGGGATGGAAATGGAGGAAGGAGGAATGAGATAGGGAGAGTTAATAATGGAAGGAATCAGATTTAACTTGCTCATATCCAAATATGAACATAACATAGTGAACTTTATCCTGGATCTTAGTCCCCATTCCCTTGTGTTGGTAAGGAATAGTATTTCCAATTACATGGGATCCTTTCAAGATTGTCCTAAAATTTGCTACATTTTCATGATCTTGAGGAAATGAAAATTCATGTCACTAGGGTTGCCATTGATCTGTTCTTTTTTGGAGGGGGAATAGAGGATTGAACCCAGAGGGACTCTACCACTGAGGTGCATCCCTAGTCCTTTTTATATTTTATTTTTAGATGGGAATCTCACTACATTGCCCAGGCTAGCTTCAAACTTATGATTCTCCTGCCTCAGCCTCCCCAATTGCTGGGATTACAGGTATGGGGTGCAGCACTGCATCCTACAACCACTGACCTTTCTTCAGTTCCCTCAGATCTCTGTTTTCAAGCGTCTGGTAGGGCTGATAATCTTTGCGGAAGGTGGGAATGTTGAAGTCTAGTCTTGACTTGCACAAACTTCTGCTTGGGGATCTGGTCTCCGCCTTTCTCCCCAGAGTGTTCTAAGTAGGGTTCTCCTTCTCTATTGAATCTGCCACTTTCTGTCACCTTTTAAATCAGGGAAGGAGTCACTTCCCAAAATTGGCTTTGTTCCTTTTTCTTCTTTCAAATTAAAAATAGCTCATATCATTACAAAATTTCATCAAGAAAAATACATACTTCTATAAATTTAAAATAGTCTATCACACTTTTGGAAGCTACATAGCTCTCAACCTTAAATATTCTTACTACTACCACCACCACCACCACCACACACACACACACACACACACACACACTAAAATAAAAAGATGAGATAGATATGTTAATTAGGCTGAATGTGATAATGTCAAATGTATTCCTATGTCGAAATATCATATCACAGACAGTAAATATATAGAATTTTACTTGTCAATTATACCTCAATAGGGGCTGGAGTGGTGGTTCAGTGGTTACGGCACTTGCCCAGCATGCGCAAGTACACGGGTTCAAACCCCAGCACCCACGCACACAACTAAGTGTCAGAGCAATGAAAGCCATGTGAAAAACTCAATAAAATTTGATTTTGTCTCTCTCTCTCATGGTCCCTCTCTCTCTCTCTCTCTCTTTTTTTAATTATACCTCAATAAAGCCAGTAAAAAAGAACCAAATAAATATTCTAGAAGCTGGGGATGTAGCTCAGTGGTAGAGCTTTTGCCTACTATGGGCAAAGTGTGGGTTCAATCCCAGCACCTCCACACCCCCAAAGAAGAAATTCTATAACTACAAAACAGATATCTGGAAATGAAAAGTTCTTCGAAACGCTAAGAGCTAAATGGACACACAAATGAAAGGTACAGTGAACTGAAGATGGTTTGATGGAATTTACTCAAATTGAAGCAGAGAGAAAACAAGGAAGAACAGGGGAACCAAGACCTATTGATAAAAACATGTAGGTGAACAGAGTGATCTCAATTCTCTCAGGCACAAACCCATAGAGCAAAGAAGCTTAGCAAATTCTAGACAAGACAAAAACCGTGAGGAGCTCACCAAGGCATGTCAGAGTCAAGGAGATAAATTCAAAGATAAATAAAGAAATCATAAAGGTAGCCAGAGAAGAAGAGACAGTATCCTCAGAAAACGTGACTCTGTGGCTGACTCCTCATTATTGTAAAAATAAAAACCATAAAACAATTCAATGTTATTTTGAAGTATTGAAGGAATATGTGTCAACCTAGAATCCCATGTTCACTGAAATTTTCCTTTATAAAAAAGCATGAAAAAGAGTCATTTTTAGACAAAAAGAACAGTGAAGGAAACTTGTCATGAGTACTTAGATGCTGCAAAATAACTAAAGGGTGTACTTCAGACTAAAGGAGATGGTCCCACATGAGCACTTGGATTTGAAAATAATTCTACTAATAAAGAACATCAGACATGCTAACTGTGTAGGTAAATACAGAATACTTTCCCTATTTTTTTTAAGAGAGAGGGACAGTGAGAGAGGGAGAAA